>JAVJIF010023764.1:0-105708 GCA_038442645.1 Agave tequilana
AGGGAAGACCGAAGAAAACATGGAGGAGGTAATATGACAAGATATAGAGGGTAATGGTCTTAGTGAAGGCATATTGCTCGATAGGAATGAGTGGATAAAGCTGATCCATATGCCCGGCGTAATTCTTTTTTGGTTCATGTAGCCTAACCCAAATACTTGGGACAAATGGCTTAGTTGTTATTGTTGTTCTTGTAAAAGGCTTTATATTGTTTAAAACAAGCTCCAATAGCTGGGTATGTAAGATTGAGTACTTTTCCTATTTTAAATGGTTATGTAAAAGGCAAAATTGATACTACCTTATTTACAAAGCATGTAGATGATGATATCTTAATAGTGCAAATAAATATTGATGATATCTTTTTGCAAATAAATATTAATGATATCATTTTTGGATCTACTAATGAAAAATTTTGTAATGATTTTGAATTATGCATGAAGAAATAATTTGAAACGAGTATGACGGGGGAGCTCAACTATTTTCTTGGACTCCAAATCAAGTAAAGAGGTGATGGGATCTTCATCAATCAAGCCAAGTATACAAGAGAACTTATCAAAAAATTTGGGCTTGAAGATATAAAGATATGCAAGACTCCCATGACTACAACAACAAAGCTTAATAAAAATGAATAAGGTAAAAACATTGACATAAAACTCTATCATAGCTTGATTAGTAGTTTGCTTTACTTGACACTAGCAGGTCGGATATTATGTTTAGTGTATGTCTATATGCTAGATTTCAATCTTGTTCTAAAGAGTCTCACTTAATTGCTATAAAACGTATTATTAGATATCTTAAGGGCACTGCTGGAATAAGCTTGTGGTATTCGAATACCAGACAATTCTCAATGAACAGTTTTTCGGACGCTGACTATGCCAGTTATAGAGTGGATAGGAAGAGCAACAGTGAAACTTATCAATTTCTACAAAATTGCCTCGTTTCATGGTCTTCCAAGAAACAAAATTTCATAGCCCTCTCAGCGTCAAGGCGGAATATGTTGTGGTTGGGCTTTTAGTGCCAAGTCCTCTGGATGAAACATACTCTCCTTGATTATGATTTGCTTTTTGACAATATTAAAATATTTTGTGATAATACTAGTACCATTCATATAACTAAGAATGCAAATCAATATAGCAAGACCAAACACATAGAGAGTAGAAATCACTTCTTCAAGATCATTAGGAGAAAGGAGATATTGAAATTGATTATGTTTCTACCAATTTTTAATTGACGGATATTTTTACTAAACCACTTGACTTTAATAGATTTTCTTTTATTGGGGTGAATTGAATATTTGCATTATGGATTTTCAATTGTTTCTCTCAAAATTGATATTCATGTTTTTTTTATATGCATGTGCTTTCAATTCTTTTAAATAGGTATCTTATTTTCTTTACAATTGTGTTTATTATTATCTACTAATTTTAATTGATTTATGAGTCCCTTTTTGTTTTATGGCAAAAAGGGAAGAAGATTTATGAGTTATTTTCATTTGGTATTTTATTGGAGAATTTAAAATTGGTATCTATGCTTATGATAATTGGTATCTATGCTTACGACTCCTCTTATGATATTACAAATTGGTATCTTGTTTTGCAAATTGGTATCTATGTTGGTATCTACGTTTATGCTTTAAATTGGTATTTCTAGTTTTCCAATTGGCATTCATATTTTGTGTTAAAATTAGTATTTGAGATTTATTGTTTGGAATTTGTTGATTAATTGGTAATTGAAGAATTATGATTTAGCTATTACCTCTATTTAATGTTTGTATGCCTTGTTGCATACCCAAATTGGTGATTGGAGGCATGGATGGAGGTTGGAATGTTTATGCATAGTTCATCACAATTATACCTATATGCATATGATAACTTGTTTTGAAATTGTCACATTCTTTAGTCATAAATGACTGAACTTGATAGATAAGCATAACTTTAAGGGGATCTTTACTAAACTCTTCATACTATTCTCTAAATAACTCATATGTTTTGTCATCATCAAAAAGGAGGAGATTGTTAGCCTAAGGTTGCAATCTCTGGTTTCTTGTTTTGATGATAACAAAACATATGTAGTTATTTAGTACTAATCAAGTTTAAGTGTTTAAGTATTTTTCAGGGTTCAAGAAGATTCATAGTGTTTCTTCCTCAAAAGGAAGGTATTGAAGTCTCAATCTCACTCAAGGATGAGATTCAAGTTAGAACAATGAAGATTCACTCCTTAGAGAAGCCCACTAGAAGATTGCTTGAAGATATGAAGAACCTATGTAAGAAAATAGTATGTTTAAAATGTAGAGTGTAGAAATGATGTTCAAGAAGTCACACACACACACACACATACAAAATATAAGTTAAAAATACGAGTCTTAATATCTAGTTTTTTTTTCAGTTTGGTATTTTACAAGGTTTAGTGTTTGATGCATGTCCTACGCTTTTCCAAGTTTATAAATCCTATTTCTATCATGTGTCCTAAGCCTATGTATTACCAAAATATTTTTCTAACTATTACATAATATTTTAAATTAGTTTAAATTCATTTTTACACAAAATAAGGTTTTCAGGCTTATTCGGTAGACGGGGCGGTCGACCGAACCTCAGGGCCATTTTGGCCTCAGCCTGTGCATGTCATATACGTTTGTCGGGCGACCAGGTGGTCGATCGGCAAACCTAGCGGTCGATCTGGTGGTCAACCGACTGGCACTAGCTGGTCTCATTGAGATCGATCGACCGGGCGGTCAACCGACCCTAACAGATAGTTCAAATTAGTTGAACTACCAGTCTACCGAGCGATTGACCAATGCTCTGGCACAGCTACAGTAACGGCTAGTTTTGAAAATCAGTTTCTTTGAAATTTTTTTCAACGAGTATATTTGCTCTTTTTGGATCTAATCTCTCTCTTAATGACCTGATAAGCTCTCCTAACTGTGTTTATCATTTGCCTATATATAGGGTTCATTTATAGAGGATTACTAACAATTTGTTTTTGAAAAATATTTGAAAAATCAAGTTTGTTCAAGAAAAGTTTTCAAGTTTTCATGCTTCAAGTGCTCTCATTTTAAAACTAATTTCTGCAAGTTTTCAGCTCTTTGATTGATTCATTTCAACTGTTTTTCCTTTTCACAAACTTCTTGCGTTTCATCTCACATCAAACACTGTAAGAAGGTGTAAAAAGAGATTGTTGTGATCTTTGTGGTTACCAAGAGCTTGTAAACCTCATTGGCTTTGTGCTACCTTTTGTGTAGAGGATTAAGGGTTGGAGTTATATACTCCGATCTTGTGTGTAGACCTTGTAGTTCCTTTGTGTAGGTTCCTTTGGGGAAAAATCCTTAGTGGATAGTGAAATTTTTCACGCGGAAGGTGGAGACGTAGAGCTTGGTGCTCGAAATAAATCTCTTGTATTTGCAATTGCTTTCTCTCCTGCTCTTCCTATATTTTAGTGTTTTTGTATTTATTTCACTTGCTATTCATATTTAACATCATTCATTTTTGTAGGTTTTCACTCTTTAAATCAAGAAGGCAATTGAGCACCTCAACTCATTGTCTAGAGGAATATAGAGGAGAAGTTCTATAGCCCTTCATAGGATATCCGACTTCACTTCTTGATTTGAGTTGACCGTTTGCATCATTCATATATTATTAATTGTTGTATTTTCGCAGTTTGATCATTAGATTAGCATTACATCTATTCATCCCTCTCTAGTTGTTCTTTCAGAAGGAAGTTGTTCATGACGAAGAGTCTGTAATAAGATTATAGATGTTCTGCATGTTTACAATCACTCTGAGATAGACCAAAATATCGCAAATAAAGAAAACCTAATGAATACTAATCGTAAATAAATAAGAAAACTGAAAATAACGAGTTTTGACTGCTGGGCGTTTCTAAAAGGAATAACTAAGAATTTATAATAACCTTAGTGAGTCCCAAATGATGTTTTCTGGATGATAACCTGATTGCAGATTAAATATTTAGAAAATACCCGTGGTTTGTAAAGTTGGTTGGAGAGATGTTAATTCAAGGCAATAGATAATTGTTAAAGAACTTTGTTCAGTTTTGTATAGCCAATACATTATCTTTAGTGATCTCTGTTGATGCTATTCAATACGGTGCTTTAGATGTAGGGCCATTCCTAGAATAATATAAATAGAAAATGCTATAGCTTGGTCTGGTAGAAGTCCTGAACTCGAAAATTCAGTTCAGACTAATGTTTATTGTGTAGCAGTACAGCCTATCTGATTATATTAGTGATGACTACTCCACTTTCTGTACTAATCCCCATAAAACGTCCATACATATAAGAGTAGAATGCAAAGAAGAAAAAACTATCCGATATCAAGCAATGTGATATACTGGAATCAAATAGTGCCAGAATAGGGTGAGAGTGAATCACATCTTACCAACAGCTATATCTCCTGTTTTTTCATACGTGAAGTTGGTATAAAGACGACGGGAACGGGAAAGTGAAAAGATGGAAAGGATTCAGGAATCAAAGGAAGGACGATCAAGAGAGAATAGATAACTTTGTACTTTATAGTTAGATTGTATAACCAAGGCTCACATTAATCTGCTGTCTGGTTATACTGAAGATGTGCGAGCCTAAGCTCTAATACCATCCTGTAACATCCCGATCCCGTGGGTACAGAGACGTTAATACAATGTATATACACAGCGTGAAAATATCCTCACATACATATGCTAAACGTCAATACGTGCAAGAATTAGAGTGCAAAAGCACGGTGGTAATATACATTCCAATAAAATAATACAAGTACATTGTTCTCACAAAAACGTGATCCAATATTGCATGAATATTACATCACCACGAGGGACAAGATATGAATTACAAGAAGATATACAAGATACAAAAGCCAGTGAATGCTCACGATCAGCAATAGGGAATTCAAGGGCCAGTCAAAAAGAATGCAGGAAGGGAAAGAGCTATGACAAGTCCACCACGCTTTCGCTGCGCATGTCTGATCAATGATAGGAGAGACCACTAAGCTTCAAGCTCTGAGATTTGGACATGTAGGTCCAAGAGAATCAAAAAGCTACCCAATGAGTGGTAAAATGAGTGCCAAGTGATGTGCATAAGAAAACACACATGTATCGATAAAATCGATTCAGAAAAGACTGTATCGAAAAATGTATCGTGAACATTCACACACGAGCATGAAGTAAGGCGTGAAGTAGTATGTTATGTAGATGTGGCAATACCAGTTGTACGAGCTCAGTTGACGGATTCATGAGATTAGTATGTCGAGGGGATAATCCAAATAAGGAAACCCTCATATATATACTTTATATCTCATGTCTCTATTGACTGAGTACACACAAGCGGAGTAGCCCTCAAATAACGAAATAAGAGAACAACATGAACATGTACCGTGAAGTATATTGGGTAGCCAAGTCATGCAGACAAGCAATAAGAAGTAAATTTAAATGGTAACCAAGAAATTCATATAAAACCAGGAGTAAGCATGTTAGGAGGTAAAGTAGAATAGTAAAGTGTAATATTAAGAAAGAGACATGCAATGTATTATACAAGTGGCGAACAAGGAATAATAATAGTATAAATAATAATAATGATAACAATCGATAAATTCAAATACAAAATACGATAAAACTAAATGCGGACAAAATCAGTTGTACAACACAGTTTATGATTTCGTGAGATTAGTACGTCGAAGGAATAATCCAAATATGAAAAACCCTCATATATACACCTTATATCTCATGTCACCATAATCTAATTGTATATAACCCTATCTGTAATATGACACGAAATTCAATAAAATACCAGAATTATTATATCAGTACCTTAATATTATTACTCATCTGACCCATATATCTAGGTATGTGTCATGGTATATGTTCCAACTCACATACATTCAATATGAGTAAGTCAAGATTGGTTATTGAAAAGAGAAAACCAACGAATTATGTTTATAACGGGTCTCGTGCATACCTGGGATCACGGTCGAGGGTATTAAGGTGCTGAGCCGAAACTCCGTGAGGTGAATGGGGGAGGGTCATATTTATATGCCCTGAGAAGAAGGTGTATGTATATATATATGGGTTAGATACAATACACATAGTTGTAACTAATTTAAGCTACACACACCTTTTTCCATCACACAAAAATATTTTTTAAACACCTTGTGGGGACCACTCACGTTAATTTTTGTTTATATCTAACCAAGCAAAATTTTTATCTGGTGAAAAGATGTGTGTAACTTAACTTAGTTACACCTATGTGTACCGTAACTCTTCCATATATATATATGTAATCACCTAGAGGGGGGTGAATAGGTGACTAGCTAATCTAATGGTCAATTAATGCGGAAATTAAAAACTTATTAATGCAAACTAAAAACTTCTTAAACTAAACACCAAGTATAACACAAGTGTGTAGCCGAATTCCCTGTGAAGGGCTCTGGACAACTCCTCAAGATTCCTCTAAATAAGAATTGAGGTGCGCGTTGGCTCTCTTGGTTGAATACAAGTGTTAGCAAACAATCCCCAAGTATATAACAATTAAGAACACAATATATCAAGCAATAAAGATAACGACAATATAAGCATGCAAGATATAACAAGTAAGAGATAGAGAGAAAGCAATCGCGATCACGGGATATTTGTTTCGAGGTTCGAGCACACTTGCTCTACGTCCCCGCCTTCAACACTTGAAGGATTTTCACTATAAACTGATCCCACCGGATCACTCAGTGCCGCAACACCTACAAGGCGAGTTCACAGTTGAACTCCTTGGACTCTCTAGTCCCTTCACTTGTTCCCGCAAGAACACACCGCAAGCCCACTAGCTCGCCGAGCCGCACCTCAAACACCAAGTTCACACTAGAACCTGAAACAATGCGAACACACACGTCTGCCTCCTCAAAGCACAAGAAGAAGTTTTTGATGATCAAAACACTTTGATCACCTAAAAACAATCTCACAATAATACTCCTATAGGATGAATATATCAATGGATAGCTCAAGTGTTTGTGAGAAAAACAAGGATGGAATTTGTGAAGGAAAACAAAAGAAATCACTTTGAAAAACACTCTTGATAAACTTCCTTTTTGATTGGAAATATTTGCTCTCAAACAAGTGGAGAAAACTCTGAAATAGATGGGAAAAACTAGGTTTAAAACTCTCCTCCAATCTTAGCTAAAACTGCCCAAGGAAGCCCCTTTAAATAGGCTTCTCAAAAACTAGCCGTCGGGGCCAAATCAGCAGCCCTGACGGCTGTCGGTCGACCGGCCCGGTCGACCGCCAACGGTCAGATTTCTGACCGTTGGAGCCTCGGTCGACCGCGGCCTGGAACAGAGAGCAGAGCTCTCTGCCGGTCGACCGGCCCGGTCGACCGGTGCTTTCCAGAGAACAGAAGCTCTCTGGCGGTCGACCGGGTCGGTCGACTGGCCCTCCAGCCAGATTGGCATGCACGTTCTGTGTACGTCGGTCGACCGTCTCCTAGCTCGGTCGACCGACTCCTAGCTCGGTCGACCGGCCCAGTCGACCGGCAGAAGCCAGGACATATCTTTTTAGGGATTTAAAAGTTGGCTTTTTATCTTAAATAAAATCCCATAAATTCACAAAAATCTACAAAAATAGTTTCCGTATTATACTTTGATAAACAACATGTTTGATTAAAATAAAGACATATTACAAATATTTTGAATTATTTTTGTAACTTAGAAATTTTGGCTAAAAACAAAATCTGTATTTTTCCAAAATAGATTTTTCAAAACTTATTTTTCCAAAACTTCTTCAAATATAAAAATAAGATATTTTAAACACTTTTAAAGCATGGTGTGTATGGAAATGATCCACTACACATACATGATGAAATATATATGTTTTTGACAATAAGCACTAAAAAGGTTTTGGTTAAAACACATGTATATTTTAAATTCCAAAAACAAAACGGCATTTTTCCAAAATGAAAATTCTTTTATGAAAACTTATTTAAATCAAGAGTGTGTGTGTATATGGTATACTTGAGCAATCCCCAACTATTCTATCTTTACATTTTATCTAAAAATAAAATCTTAACAAAACAAACCTAGACTCAAGTCTTGATCTTGAAGGTCTTCACTTGAAGTCTTCACATCTTCTTGACTTGGTCCAAACTTGATCCAAAGAGCTAGACTCCTCTTGAGTACTTGATATGGTCTTGATGCATAGGCTCTTGAATCAAACCGTGTTAGCTCCAAAACTTGACTTTAAATCTTTTATTGAAGCTACATACCTACTAAAATCTTGATCACAAATCTAAGACTAATTAAACACAAGATCATTAGTACTATAACTATATGAGTTAATCATCATCAAAACTAGAGTGATAGGCCTTTGGGCCAACAATCTCCTCCTTTTTGATGATGACAAAACTCATGGAGTTATATATGCATGGATTAAAGTAAAGCTTCAAAGAAGCTCCCCCTTAACTCATGCATCACAATAAACAAATAGATATGGCAATAAAGCACATGAAACTAAACAACTACACATGCATCTTTAAGGTGAGAGACATAAAAACATAAATCCAAAATCCTTTTTTCAAAAAACTTTTTCTCCCCTTTTGTTTAAACTTTTAAAAACATTCTTCCATTTTCTAAAACACAAGATGCATAAACTCATTATATGCAAAAACACAAAATGCATATATGCATTCAAAATCTTTCCCTTTTTGTTAATCATCAATAAAGGGGTCAAAGAAAATAATAAAACAATGTTCTGCCCCTCTTTGTCAGAAACAAAAAAAAATCAACATAAGGGGTGAACTCAAATCAATCAATAAAAGATATATGAGATATACATTCATGAAGAGGAAGACGCTAAGTTAACTTCCCTACATACATGCATTATATGAAGAAGGGATGACAAGCCCTAATTCATATAACACATAATATACAATACATAAGAGGAGATGTGAAGCTCCCCCTACACACGTGTATCGCATAAAGAAGAGTTGTCAAGCTCCTCAATATAAGATACGCTCAACATGAATCTATATGTAGAAGAGATGTTAAGCTCCCTTGCATATAGGCAATATATATCAAAATATTTTTAAGTCAAATTTTTAATAATTACTTAAAACAAATTTTGAAATTTACTCAAGGTAATAAAACACATTTGAGATACCTTTATAAATAACAAAAATTTGATATACCAATTGGAACTAAAACATATCAAAACATTTTACCAATTGAAATTTTGATGCCAATGAAGGAAAGTATTTTATATTTTGATACCAATTTAAATTTTCAAGGATACCAATTGAAATAAATAGTTCAATAGATACCAATGAAATATATTGTACATTTTGATATCAATAATAAGCAAATACCAATTGTAAAAAATACCAATTGAAGATAATGCATAAGCTTATATAAAAGATACCAATTGAGAAATCAATTGAAAATTAAAATTTGAATTAAACTTAGCATAAACATACTTTGTGCTTTTAACATATAAATATCTTGAAAATCAAGCACAAACAAATCATATATATGTATGAAAAGAGAAACCAATAGAAATTGATATTATTTGAAATGAAACATGCATATATAAAAAACAAAATATGAGTATATACAAAATAAATATCAATTGAGATACCAATTGAAAATAACAATGTAAATCAAGTATATAACTCATAATTACCACCCATTTTATGCACAAGATAAAATATTTTAATAAGGCTTACAAGGCATACTCGCCCATCCGTCCTTCCTTGAAAGGGTTGGTAGGGGTTTCAAAAAAAACTAGAGTTTGAAAATATTTTAGTATTGAAAACACTACCAAATGAAGAATACATAACTAGTTATAATAATTTTTGAAAAACTAGTTAAAGATGCTTCAAAAATATGAAACCAAATCATATGTATATCATGAAGCATACTAAATACATAAGTTTGACACTCAATGGTCCATAAAGCTCAAAATGATCATGAAACGTAGTCATGAATAAACAAATAAAGTGTGAGTATACAAGAATCATGTAATTAGCATTTTCATAAAAATAGTCAAAGAAGCTCAAAAACAAACATGAGTATCATTTTATCATAAAAATCATTTTTCATTTAAAAAAAATAAACTTCTAGGTATATGTATGTTTTTATCCAAAACTAATAATATGCATATATATCCCAAACATAAAAAGAGTCCATAATATAAATTGCATGAAGGCAAATGACTCAAGGGGTATACATGTATATTTATTAGATTTGAATAGAAAATACATATACATGAAGTAAAAACATGAAAATTGGCAAAACAAGTGTAAATGAGGAAATCATCAAAACTAGGCTATACATATGCATGTAGTGAGTACAAATGAACAATGAAGTGCAATCATATATGAATCAAATGTTGCTCACTACTTGTACACGTATATACACAAGTTTTGACAAAGACTACATTTAAACAAGTGATATACCTCATGAAGCACAAAACAAATAAAACATGAACATGCTAAAAATATCATATATGAAAAAGCATTTAAATAAAATAGGAGTTTAGAGATAGTTACCAAACTAAAGAACTATGCTCTAATTCTCCAAAACATGGTGGTTGTCCCACAAACTTCCTTGATAGCGGTGCATTAAATGTGTGTCCATCAAGTCCATGTGCATCCACCATCAGGGCACCAACTTTCTCACGTCATGTGAGAGCCCGCACCTACATCAAACAAAAGGTGGGGATTTGGTACCCATTTTCTTTTGGGTCCTTGAGTGTTAGCATTGTAAGGAACCCAAACATTCTTATTAGCAAAACTTAAATAATTAATTCTATCATAATAAAATCTTTCTAAATGGCCTTTGCGGCCACAATGTGTACACTTGTACACTTTACTATGCACATGTGAATGAGTATGATCATGACGTGCAAAATGTGCATAAGCATGTTGTGGGGTTGTGCATGAACATGGGGAACTGGTTTATTTTGAAACAAGAATTCCAATCTTTTATGATTAAATGCACAATTACTCAAGGTTGAGCTTAAACAATCAATTTTATTTTCTAAAAATTTAACTTCATTTTTATCAATGATCGCATGTAAAGCATGATGAGAATAAGAATCATTATTCTTTTTCTTTTGGAAACATTTTCTTTTTCTTTTGGAAACATTTTCTTTTTCTTTTTCAGCAATTTTTCCTTTTAAAGAGTTGTTTTCATTTAAAGCAACTTCTTTTATTTTTCCACCAAAATGATTTTATTTTTCAAAGCATTATTTCCTTCACACATGTCATTTAATTTAGAAAGCAAGGAAATATTCTAATTTTTCAAAAACTCATTATCCTTTTCAAAGCATGCAATTTTATTTTTAAAAGACTCATTTTCTTTTGAAAAACATTCCAATTTTTCTTGTAAAGAATCTTTAACATTTAACATGGCATCAAATTTATTTTCAAATTCTTGTTATCCCTTTTAATCATGTCATATTTTCAAGTAATTGTTGACAAAAAGATGTAAGCTCATCATATGACATATCAACATCTTCATCTAGCTCGGATTCAGTGTTTACCTCAAGGGGGTTATCCCCTTGGACCGTGTAGCATACATTGGAAGCGTCACTTCCAACATCCGAGTCGCTCCCCGCATAATATTGTTCTTTTTCGCCAAGGAAGATGATGGTGTTCCAAACTACAAAAGCCGAGTCAATGTTAGCAACCCTACATAAATAATCATTGTTTAGGGTACTCTTCAAAGTATGAATGACTTTTGAGTTAGCCTCAATATAGTTGCTATTGTTAACATATGAATCTTTAATAGTAGCAAAATAAACATGAATGCCTAGGCCTTTAAGGTACAAAGACATCTTAACCTTCCAAGTTTGGATGTTAAGAATGTCAAAGGTGGGAGGTGACATGAAATCCATGGTGCGTGTATAAATATTGTGATTAGCTATAAATGAGGATCTTTAACTCTAGGTTGTTAGACCCAAATCATGAGCACGTGGCACTGATACCAATGTAATCACCTAGGGGGGTGAATAGGTGACTAGCTAATCTAATGGTCAATTAATGCGGAATTAAAAACTTATTAATGCGGAATTAAAAACTTATTAATGCAAACTAAAAACTTCTTAAACTAAACACCAAGTATAACACAAGAGTGTAGCCGAATTCTCCGTGAAGGGCTCTGACTAACTCCTCAAGATTCCTCTAAATAAGAGTTGAGGTGCCGCGTTGGCTCTCTTGGTTGAATACAAGTGTTAGCAAATAATCCCCAAGCATATAACAATTAAGCACACAATATATCAAGCATATAAAGATAACGACAATATGAGCATGCAAGATATAAATAAGTAAGAGATAGAGAGAGCAATCGCAAGCACGGGATATTTGTTTCGAGGTTCGAGCACACTTGCTCTACGTCCCCGCCTTCAACACTTGAAGGATTTCCACTATAAACCGATCCCTCCAGATCACTTGGTGTCGCAACACCTACAAGACAAGTTCACACTTGAACTCCTTGGACTCTCTAGTCCCTTCGCTTGTTCCCGTAAGAACACACCGCAAGCCCACTAGCTCGCCGAGGCCGCACCTCAAACACCGAGTTCACACTAGAACCCGAAACAATGCGAACACACACGTCCGCCTCCTCAAAGCACAAGAAGAAGTCTTTGGTGATCACAGCACTTTGATCACCTAAAAACAATCTCACAATAACACTCCTATAGGATGAATATATCAATGGATAGCTCAAGTGTTTGTCAGAAAAATAAGGATGGAATTTGTGGAAAAAAACACAAGAAATCACTTTGAAAAACACTCTTGATAAACTTCCCTTTTGATTGGAAATATTTGCTCTCAAACTAGTGGAGAAAACTCTGAAATAGATGGGAAAAACTAGGTTTAAAACTCTCCTCCAATCTTAGCTAAAACAGCCCAAGGAAGCCCCTTTAAATAGGCTTCTTAAAAACTAGTCGTTGGGGCCAAATCAGCAGCCCTGACGGCTGTCGGTCGACCGGCCCGGTCGACCGCAAACGGTCAGATTTCTGACCGTTGGAGCCTCGATCGACCGGCCCGGTCGACCGCGGCCTGGAACAGAGAGCAGAGCTCTCTGCCGGTCGACCGGCCCGGTCGACCGGGGCTTTCCAGAGAGCAGAAGCTCTATGGCGTTCGACCGGGTCGGTCGACCGGCCCTCCAGCCAGAGTGGCGTGCACGTTCTGTGCACATCAGTCGACCGAATCGGTCAACCGACTCCTAGCCCGGTCGACCGGCAGAAGCTAGGACATATCTTTTTAGGGATTTAAAAGTTGGCTTTTTATCTTAAATAAAATCCCATAAATTCACGAAAAATCTAAAAAATAGGTTCAGTATTATACTTTGAAAAACAAACATGTTTGAGTAACATCAATACATGTTGAAAAACACCTAGAGGGGGGTGAATAGGTGTAAGTGCTAATCTAAGAACTAAATGCGCTAAATGCGGAAGCTAATGCAAATTTTGCAAACACACTTAGTACAATCAACAAGTGTAGCCGAATTCCCCGTGAAGGGCTCTGGACTAACTCCTCTTGATTCCCGTTGAATGGGTTGAGGTGCTATGTGAAGCTCTTGTTGATTAAGTATAAGTGAGGCACACACACAAGCAAGCCAAGCATATAAGGATGAACAATATAAAAGATGCAAGGCAACACAAGCAAATAGATATGATGATATGAATGAATAATGCTTTTCACAAATGCAAAGAGAGAGAGAGGTGAGAGACAAGTGGATCAAACGCAAAGGCCAAGATATGTTTCGAGGTTCGAGCACCTTGCTCTACATCCCCGCCTACACCACCGTGTAGGATTTCCAATCCACTATAACGTTCACCGAGGACTCCCACCGAGGGAACCTTCACCGAGAAGGATTTTTGCAACAAGGGAGTACCGAACTCCTCTCTCAAACAACCACCTCACAACCGAGGGGTAGGCCCGTAGCCAAACAACAACCACAAACACCTCTACCGAAGAGGGTTTACAAACCAACTCCACCTCTCACTAGAGGGAGCAAACAAATCACCCGATCACCTCTACCAAAGAGGGATACACAAAGAACAAGGGTGTTTACAACAAGTGGTTTCTTTCAACCACAAACCAAACTCTCTTTTCATTTTCTCTTTTTCCACAAAACAAAGGATCCTAATAGATTAGGATAGATGATAGCTCAAGTGTGAAAACTAGGTGTTTGGAAAACAAGCAACAAAGAAAAACACTTGGGAAAATTCTTGCAAAAGATATAGAATGAAAACCAAGACAAATCTCCCAAAATACTCTTTTCTTTGATTTTTCCAAAAACCTAAAACAAATAAGATGAATTCTTTTTGGCCCAAAAACACTTTTGAAATCTTTTAAAACACTTCAGAAAACTGAGAATTTTTGCTCTTGAAAATCTTAGCTAAAACCTCCAAGAGTTGGGGTGTTTATAGCCCAAACAGAAAACTAGCCGTTAGGCTGATGTAGCAGCCTGACAGGCTGACGGTCGACCGGCCCGGTCGACCTCCAACGGTCAGAAATGTGACCGTTGGGCAACCACGGTCGACCGGCCCGGTCGACCCAAACAAACAGAGAGCACTGCTCTCAGCCCGGTCGACCCGGACGGTCGACCGTCTCAGAGGTGCCAAACGTGCACAGATCTGTGCACGTCGGTCGACCGGCCCGGTCGACTGACTTCAGCCAAGTCGACTAGGTCAGTTGACTTAGTCGACTGATTGAAGCCTGGAACAGAAATCTGGGTCAGAAAAACTGGGAAAAATATTTTATAAAAATCTTTTATCTTTTCTGAAAATCCCATAAAACTTGTTTTAACATTTTATATTGAAACACAAACAAGTGATAAAAATTTCAAGACATATATCAATCATATCAATTCATTTTTGAGTCTTGCAAATTTTATCAAAAACAAAACTTGTATTTTTATCAAACTTGATTTTTCCAAAACATGAATAGGATAGTCAAAAATAAGTTTGTTTAAGAAGTTTAAGCATGCATGTATAAATAAAAAATATCTACTATACATATAAACCATGTAAACTTGTTTTGATCAATCTATTCATGAAAACCAATTCCAAAACATAAAATCGTGTGTGTTGTGCACTTGAGCATATCAACTATACTAAGCTTTACAAATGGATCTAAAACACACTATCTAAACTATGGATACCTAAGTCTTCTTGATGATCTTCATCTTCAAGTTGACTTTCTCCAAAACTCCATCCATGGTCTAGGCAATGTATGATCTTGATGCTTTGGCCCTGAAATCACTATGAAAAGCTTCTAAACTCCTTGTTGAAGCTAATCACCAACTAATATCTTAGTTAAAGATCTGAAACTTAAACAACACAAGATTATTAGTAAACATAACTACATGAGTTAATCATCATCAAAACTAGGGTGGAAGGCCTTTGGGCCAACAATCTCCCCCTTTTTGATGATGACAAAACTCATGGAGTTATATATGCATGGATTAAAGTTAAGCTTCAAAGAAGCTCCCCTTAACTTATGTATAAACAAATAAATAATAAATATGCAATGAATGATAATGCATACAAATTTAAACTTTCAAACAAACATAAAACACAAATCTTTATGTATTATTGTTATGCATGAACATGGTGATTCCAAAACATGCATACTCAAAATATGTATGCATCATCATGCATAAAACACATAAACATGTTCTAGAAGCTCTAGTTACCAATTAAATTAATAAAACATTAACAAAAACACTAGATGCTTTAGATGCCAATAAAACTTAATATATGCAAAAACATAAGTATGCATATATAAAACTCAAATTATTCTCCCCTTTTTGTCAATCATCAACAAAGGGGTAAACAATCAAAACAATAAATGAGGGGTAAAAATCTTTCTCCCCCTTTTTGTCAATCAAAACAATAAAACAATGTTCTCCCCCTTTTTGTCTAAAAACAAAAAAACAAGGTCAATAAGGGGTGACTATAAACAACATGATATCAATAGATAAATATGTCAATGAAGCATCTTGATATCAATTGAAAGTAAACAAAGATCAATAAATGTTATATGCTATATACATTCATGAAGAGGAAGACGCTAAGTTAGCTTCCCTACACATATGCATTACATGAAAGAGGGATGTTAAGCCCTAATTCACATAACACACATTATGTAATGCATAAGAGGAGATGTGAAGCTCCCCCTATACACGTGTACCACATAAAGAAGAGATGTTAAGCTCTTCAATACAAGATACACTCATCATGAATCTATATGTAGAAGAGATGTTAAGCTCTCCTTGCATATAGTCAATACAAATCAAAACTTTTGAATATTTTTCTCTAAACAAAATTTTAGATACCAATTTAAAACACAAAACATCTTGATGTCAAAAGATAGTATTTTCTTTTTAAGTCATATAAACAATTGAAATGACTATTTTCTATCATAAAGCAAGAGAGTGGAAAACTAAATACCAATTGAAATATGAAAATCGAATTTCTCCCCTTTATGAAATACCAACAAAAATATGAATACTCTTATTTTAACAAGCCTATGCATAGTTTTTTTTAAAAAAAATAAGCTTGAATAAAGATACCAATTGAAAAATGAATCAATTGAAGTAATAGTTGAAACTCAAGCTCTAGCATAAACAAGATTTGTGTGAAAAATTTATATCTTAAGCACAAATAAAACAAGTATATGTGTATGAAATAGAATGAGTACCAATCACCAATAGATGATACCAATTGAAAGTATACATACACAATAAACATATGAGTATACAAAAAGATCAAATTGATACCAATTGAAAGAGTTCAATGATACCAATTGACATAACAATAAAAGCATGGTATAACTCATATTACAATACCTCCCAATCAAGGTTCAAGTTTTTAAATGATTTTCATTTTAAAGCATACATGACCATGATCTCCCATCCATCCTCCCATAAAGGGTAGGGGTTTTCAAAAATAGATTTGAAAAATAAGCTTTGTTTGAAAAAAAAACTCTACCAAAATGAAGAATACCGTAACTAGTTAAATGGAAAATCTTTTAAACTAGTACGAAATCCTTCAATCAAGGAATAAAACAAAATAGTTTTCATGAAATAAGAAATCCACATGAGAATCAACACTCTAATCCAATTAAGCATAATTTTGACTCATGAAAACAAAACATGAGCAAACATTAAAAGTGAGTGTACAAATACAGTGTGAATATCATAATCATGAAAATTTTCATTAAGCTCAATTATTCCTTTAAACATGAAAACATGAAAATATGAAAATCATCTAAACTATTTAATCTTCAAGGCATATGTATGTCTAATACAAACTAAAGTATACATACATATCCAAAACATAACGAGTCCACAAAATATATGCATGAAGGCACGTGGCTCAAAAGGATAAAACATGTATATCTAATAGTTTGGACATGATAGACATATACATGAAATTAAACAATTAAACACAGAATCAAGAAAAACTAAATCTTTATCAAAACAAATTTCATTTCAAGGTATATGTATGAATTGTCAACACAATAAGTATACATACATATCCCTAAACACAATTGAGTCCATATATAAATTTGCATGAAAGGCAAATGACTCAAGGGGTATACATGTATATCTTAAAGTTTGGCAATACAAACATATACATGAAGTGAAAACTCACAAAATAAATCCAAAAATGGAATACAAGTTTGAAATATATGAATCATCAAAACTAGACTATACTACCACATCTAATAGGTTCTAATAAGCATTCAAGCTCAAACATATATAGATTTATTTGTGGCCCACTATATGCACAAGTATATACCTAGTTTAGTGAAAACTAACATCTAAACATGTAATCAAGGCGTAAAGCATAAAACAAAACAAAATTCATCATGGTAAACAAAAAAACATGATTATTATGCAAATTCACATGTTATTAAACCTAAGATAGACATGATAGCTAAACAATGGTGAGAACACTAAAATAATGGTCCATATTAAACATGGGTGTCTCAAAATGCTAAACATGTATCTTAAGGATTTAATAAGCATGGCATTATCATAATAATCACTAAACAATGAAACATGCTATAAACAATGAATATTGAAAGCATGAAAACAATAAATAGGAGTTAGGAATCGTAACCAAAACCTAGAAGGCAACTTTCCTTATCTCCAAAACATGGTGGTCATCTCCACCAAACTTCCCTTGAAAGTGATGCATCCATTTGATTTCCATGAAGCTCGGAACGCATCCACTCCAAGGTACGGCAACTCTCACGTCTTGCGAGAGCCCACACCTACATCAAAAACTCAAGGGGTGGTCTTTGGTACCCATACCTTATTGGGTCCATGGGGGTTAGTCCCTTCTCTAACCCAAACAAAATTCTTTGCTAAATTAGGAGTATGTGATCTATCATAACAAAAATTTAGCAAGGTGGCCCTTACGTCCACAATGTGTACAAGTGTACACATGAGCATACATGGTGTGATGGTGTCCGTGAGGAACATGTGTATGCCGTGGAGGGTGTGCATGAACAATAGATAGAACTTGTTTCTTTCGAAACAAAGATTCCAAGCGTATATGCCAAACAACACATTGGCTCAAAGTGGAGCCCAAACAATCTACACTCTTCTTTAATAAACAAATATCATCATTGATCCTAGAAGAAGAGGTACATGCATTAGGTAGACTAGATGAAGAAGCTACACTAGCATGGCAAACATGTGCATCAATCTTATTTTGCAAAACATCATTTTTCTTTAAACACACATCTAAATCATTTGAAATAGAAATAATTTTATTTTTCAAAGCAACATTCTCTTTTAAAACAAAATCAACTTTTGAAGACAAATTTCATTTTTCTTCAAAATAACATGGCAATCATTTTTAGATTTTAAAAACTCATTTTCTTTGAGTGCAAGGTCTAGTTGAGATTTCAATGAATCCCTTTCATTAGAAATCTCCTCCTTCTCTTGCAAAATCATATCAAGTCTAGCAATCAAATTTTTATTATCATTGTTAATGCCTAGACTTTTCTTTTTCAAAATTTTATATTTTTCTATTAACTTTCACAAACAATTGAAAGTTCTTCATTCAAAGCATGGGCATCATAATTATCACATGAAGAACTAGAACAATCATCACTATCTAAGTGGGTTCCGATTGTACCTCAAGGGAGTCATTCCCTTGGACCGTAAAGCATTGTTGTGGCTCGGATTCTCCACTAGATTCCTCTTCTTGGATTTGCACTTGAAGCTCGGAGGTGGTGGTTGTTGTCAATTTGTTCCACACTACAAAAGTGGAATCAAAGTTAGAAACACACATAAGATAATCTTTAGGTAATGTGCTTCTAATGGCCTCAAGGGCTTGTGCAAGGATTCCTTGGTAATGGCAAGGTAAACCTTATGTCCTAGGGTCTGTAAATAAACGGTCATCCTAATCTTCCAAACATGAATGTTGGAAGGGTCAAACATAGGTGGGGTCATGAAAGCCATGGTAAACTATATGAGTGTGCAAACAAGCAAATGCAAACAATAGATTAGCAAGCAAATGGATCTCACTCCAAGGATGTTAAGCCTAAGTATCAGGAGCACTAGCTCTGATACCAATTGAAAAACACCTAGAGGGGGGGTGAATAGGTGTAAGTGCTAATCTAAGAACTAAATGCGCTAAATGCGGAAGCTAATGCAAATTTTGCAAACACACTTAGTACAATCAACAAGTGTAGCCGAATTCCCCGTGAAGGCTCTGGACTAACTCCTCTTGATTTCCCTTGAATGGGTTGAGGTGCTATGTGAAGCTCTTGTTGATTAAGTATAAGTGAGGCACACACACAAGCAAGCCAAGCCTATAAGGATGAACAATATAAAAGATGCAAGGCAACACAAGCAAATAGATATGATGATATGAATGAATAATGCTTTGCACAAATGTAAAGAGAGAGAGAGTTGAGAGACAAGTGGATCAAACGCAAAGGCCAAGATATGTTTCGAGGTTCGAGCACCTTGCTCTACATCCCCGCCTACACCACCGTGTAGGATTTCCAATCCACTATAACTTCTACCGAGGACTCCCACCGAGGGAACCTTCACCGAGAAGGATTTTTACAACAAGGGAGTACCGAACTCCTCTCTCAAACAACCACCTCACAACCGAGGGGTAGGCCCGTAGCCAAACAACAACCACAAACACCTCTACCGAAGAGGGTTTACAAACCAACTCCACCTCTCACTAGAGGGAGCAAACAAATCACCCGATCACCTCTACCAAAGAGGGATACACAAAGAACAAGGGTGTTTACAACAAGTGGTTTCTTTCAACCACAAACCAAACTCTCTTTTCTTTTTCTCTTTTTCCACAAAACAAAGGATCCTAATAGATTAGGATAGATGATAGCTCAAGTGTGGAAACTAGGTGTTTGGAAAACAAGCAACAAAGAAAAAACACTTGGGAAAATTCTTGCAAAAGATATAGAATGAAAACCAAGACAAATCTCCCAAATACTCTTTTCTTTGATTTTTCCAAAAACCTAAAACAAATAAGATGAATTCTTTTTGGCCCAAAAACACTTTTGAAATCTTTTAAAACACTTCAGAAAACTGAGAATTTTTGCTCTTGAAAATCTTAGCTAAAACCCCCAAGAGTTGGGGTATTTATAGCCCAAACAGAAAACTAGCCGTTAGGCTGATGTGGCAGCCTGACAGGCTGACGGTCGACCGGCCCGGTCAACCGCCAACGGTCAGAAATGTGACCGTTGGGCAACCACGGTCGACTGGCCCGGTCGACCCAAACAAAAAGAGAGCACTGCTCTCAGCCCGGTCGACCCGGACGGTCGACCGTCCCAGAGGTGCCAAACGTGCACAGATCTGTGCACGTCGGTCGACCGACTTCAGCCAAGTCGACTAGGTCAGTTGACTTAGTCGACTGATTGAAGCCTGGAACAGAAATCTAGGTCAGAAAAACTAGGAAAAATATTTTATAAAAATCTTTTATCTTTTCTGAAAATCCCATAAAACTTGTTTTTAACATTTTATATTGAAACACAAACAAGTGATAAAAATTTCAAGACATATATCAATCATATCAATTCATTTTTGAGCCTTGCAAGTTTTATCAAAAACAAAACTTGTATTTTTATCAAACTTGATTTTTCCAAAACATGAATAGGATAGTCAAAAATAAGTTTGTTTAAGAAGTTTAAGCATGCATGTATAAATAGAAAATATCTACTATACATATAAACCATGTAAACTTGTTTTGATCAATCTATTCATGAAAACCAATTCCAAAACATAAAAACGTGTGTGTTGTGCACTTGAGCATATCAACTATACTAAGCTTTACAAATGGATCTAAAACACACTATCTAAACTATGGATACCTAAGTCTTCTTGATGATCTTCATCTTCAAGTTGACTTGCTCCAAAACTTCATCCATAGGCTAGGCAATGTATGATCTTGATGCTTTGGCCCTGGAATCACTATGAAAAGCTTCTAAACTCCTTGTTAAAGCTAATCACCAACTAATATCTTAGTTAAAGATCTGAAACTTAAACAACACAAGATTATTAGTAAACATAACTACAGGAGTTAATCATCATCAAAACTAGGGTGGAAGGCCTTTGGGCCAACACATGTTACAAACATTTTGAACTATTTTTGTAACTTAGAAATTTTGACTAAAAACAAAACTGTATTTTTCCAAAATAGATTTTTCAAAACTTATTTTTTCAAAACTTCTCCAAATACAAAAACAAGATATATTAAACACTTTTAAAGCATGGTGCGTATGGAAATGATCCACTACAGATACATGATGAAATATCTATGTTTTTGACAATAAGCACTAAAACGGTTTTGGTTAAAAACATGTATATATTAAATTCCAAAAAACAAAACGGCATTTTTTCAAAATGAAAATTCTTTTTAGGAAAACTTATCTAAATCAAGAGTGTTGTGTGTATATGGTATACTTGAGCAATCCACGAACTATTCTATCTTTTACATTTTATCTAAAAATAAAATCTTAACAAAACAAACCTAGACTCAATTCTTGATTTTGAAGGTCTTCACTTGAAGTCTTCACATCTTCTTGACTTGGTCCAAACTTGATCCAAAGAGGTAGACTCCTCTTGAGTACTTGATGTGGTCTTGATGCATAGGCTCTTGAATCAAACCGTGTTAGCTCCAAAACTTGACTTTAAATCCTTTGTTGAAGCTACACACCTACTAAGATCTTGATCACAAATCTGAGACTAATTAAACACAAGATCATTAGTACTATAACTACATGAGTTAATCATCATCAAAACTAGAGTGATGGGCCTTTGGGCCAACAGTGTGTATATATATATATATATATATATATATATATATATATATATATATATATATATATATATATATATATATATATATGTATATATATATATGTATGGATATGGAGTGGCTGCATACCCATCGGAACACCTAGGGTCCATAGGTAGAATTGAAAGATTTTAGTTGCACAACATTCCTTCACCATTGTAAACATATTCACAAATTGAAATCCATTAGTCTCCCCTGACCTAGTGTAATTTGTCCTTTTTATTATCGATTATTTATAATTATCAGTTATGGGAGTGTACGAAGATCGAACGAGACTCTTACAGAGATTTGAAGAAAATATGTGATGGAGTGAGTTTTGAGAGGTATAAGGTAGCCAAGAAGGAGGCTAAGAAAGCTGTTCAGAATGCAAGAGTTAAAGTATACAAAGAAGTGTATGAGAAGTTGGACACCATAGGGTTGAAAAGGATATATATAGAATTGCTCGAATAAGGGGGAGAAAGACTTGAGACTTATGTTCTGTGAGGTGTACCAAATATGAGGATCAGAAGGTTTTACTTTGGGATGAGCAAATCAAAGAAAGATAGAGAGAATATTTTGACAGATTATTCAATGGTAGTTCTACTGAAGATTTGGGTGACATTACCATTCAGTGCTAGGATATGAACCATAATTATACGCGTAGAATTAGTGAATTTGAAATTAAAGAGGCCTTGAAGAGGATGAAGTCAAAAAAGTTATTGGCCCGGATGGAATTCTTATTGAGGTATGGAGATGCTTAGGAGAGATGGATTTGAGACGGCTGACAAACCTCTTTAACAGTATCTGGCTAACTAAAAAGATACCAAATGAGTAGAGAAAGAGTACCCTAGTACCTCTCTATAAGAACAAGGGTGATATCCAGAGTTGTTCAAACTACCATAGAATAAAACTGATGTGTCACACCATGAAACTTTGGGAAAGAGTAATTGAATACATGTTAAGGCAGAATATTAAAATATTAGAGAATCAATTTGGGTTCATAATGAGACGATCGACGATAGAGGCTATTCATTTACTTCGTCAACATATAGAGCGATTTCGAGAGAGGAGGAGGAGAAATTTGCATATGATCTTTATTGATTTAGAAAAAGCTTATGATAAGGTGCCAAGAGAGGTATTATGATGGACATTAATGAAAACAGAGTTCCCATAAAATATATTGACATAATCAAGGACATGTACGATGGAGTAGTGACAAATGTCAGAATTTGTGGAGGCATAACAAATGATTTTTCTATCACAATTGAATTGCATCAAGGATCTGCATTGAGATCATTCTTATTTTTCATAGTGATTGATGAGCTTACTAGTGATATTCAGGATATGATATCATGGTGTATACTATTTGCTGATGATATTGTCCTAGTCGATGAGAGGAGAGTTGGGATAAATGCCAAATTGGAGCTATAGAGGTAAACTCTAGAATCTCGAGGTTTTAGATTAAGTAGGGCCAAAACAGAGTATATAGGGTGCAAATTCAATAAAAAAGGAATCCCAGATTATAGTATTGTGACACTAGGCAGATAATGAATACCGATGAATAGTCATTTTAAGTACCTGGGTTCTATTATCCAAAAGGATAGAGAGATTAATAGTGATGTCAACCTAGGATTCAAGCCGGCTGGTTGAAATGGAGTGTAATAGGAGTTTTATGCGACCGTAATATTCCGTTATGGCTGAAAGGAAAGTTTTATCGGATTGCTATTAGGCCAACTTTGCTATATGGCACAGAATATTAAGCTGTAAAGAGATATCATGTCCAGAAGATGAGTGTGGCGGAGATGTACATGCTTCGTTGGATGTGTAGTAACACGAGGAGAGATAAGGTGAGAATGAGGATATTTGTACTAAGAAAGGCGTAGCCCCTATAGAAGAGAAGATGAGAGAAATCACCTATGATGGTTTGGTCATGTGTGACGTAAACCTACAGATGCGCCACTCTGACGAGTATAGCATATCAAATTAGGGCAAGTTAAAAGAGTCACAGGAGACCGAAGAAAATATGGATAGAGGTGATACAGAAAGATATAGAGGCTAAAGGTCTTAATGAAGGCATATTGCTCGATAGGAATGAGTGGAGAAAGTTGATCCTTGTGTCTGATCCGACGTAATTCTCTTTTGGTTCATGTAGCCTACCCCAAATACTTGAGACAAATGGCTTATTTGTTATTGTTGTTATCAGCTACGTGAGTGGGCAAGAACATGATACCAGAGTAACCGTAGTACAGGTGTAACAAAGGTATAATAGGATATATAATTATTAAATTCCTATAATGTGATAATCATAAGCCAAGAGATAACATAGCAAGCGTCAAGTATCAAGTAATAACATGTCAGTTTCTGGGTGATCAATATAGCAAGTGTTATACTGTCATGTGATAAAATAATGGAAAACAGTATAGGTAAAGGGGATCGGTACGAATACAAAGAAACAATATAGTTTTTGAAAAAAACAGTTTAAGTAAGGATTGAAATCAACTAGAGGGGGGTGAATAGGTGATATGCAATGTATGAGGAAAAAATAAAAACTTATCAACAATAATTCTACACAAAGATATTGACACATAAATGAATCCAAACTCACCACTAAGAAATGAAGCCGGTGAAGGGCTCTGAACTTCTCCTCATGATTCCTCTTAAATAAGAGTTGAGGTGCGTAATTGCTTTATTAGTGTATAGAGAGTTCAAACAAATAATCTTGAGAGAAAAATAAAAACAACAAGTATATTTGTGTTATAATTTAAAGGACTAAGAGTTGAAAGATCAAACGCAAGCTAATCGCAAAGATAGAGGACTGCTATCGAGGTTCAAGCCACTTGCTTATGTCTCTGCTGTCATCGCAATGAAAGATTCCACTATAATTGCTCTCGATTACAATTGAACTTGATCCCGCAAGATCACTCAGTACCACAATACCTATAAGTTTTCTTACTCATTCCCACAAGAGAACATAAACGCATAAGCCCACATGCTCGATCGATGCCGTATCCTCCAACAACTCAATTACAATGAATGAACACCGGTGATTAATACTCGATCACAAATCAAACTCTCTTACAACCTCACTTATAGAATAGATAGAAATACAAACTCAAGTGTAGATGAGAAAATAGAGATTGAGAATTGAAAAGCACTAAGAACTTTTAAAAAATATCTTTTTGAAAACTTGTTGTGAAAAACATTTTATATAAACTTCTTGTAAAAACACTCTCTAGTCAATCCTATTTATAGGAGAGACTTAGAGACTACTTCCCGGAAAATTCAAGCAATAAAAATATGTTAGAAATGTTTAAAAACACAATATAGCCATTGGGAATGAACCTGGACAAGTTTGAGTATAAAAGTAGCCATTATAAGGTAAAATGGGCAAGTTTTGACCAAGAGCTGTTGACAACTATGTTGGGCTGTCGATAGGCCAAGTGGTCTACATATAGGTAAATTTCATACACATTTTTGAAGGTCCAATGTTGGAATTTAAAAATAAAACATATAGGAAGAATTTGTATATTTTAAGTTAAATTTTTAAAAAATAAAAATCATATAAATCAGATATTTGGTTAGAAAGATATGATCAAAATACTAAAGAGTATCAAACTAAAACTGTGAAAACTATTTTTAACATATAGGCTAACTTAAAAGAAATATTGAGTAACTAAAATATTTGAATCTAAAAATAACCATATAAGAATATATTGTATACAATTAAGTTAGCTTTGTAATGCAACTTGAATCGGACTAAACAGAGATCAGAGTAAAGGTTAGGGCCAAAATACTAGACAAATGTTAGTTTAGAATAGTCACCTGTCGACAGAAGAAGCTTGATCGTCAACAGGCCGAGCTCAAGTGAGCTTACTATAAAATGCTATTGACAGTAATAAAAGGGATGTTGATAGTCCTTCTGCATAATTAGTTTAAAAATCAAATTTTGAAGGTTTAAACATTGTAATTTATAAATGACTATATAGAAAGATTTTGTAACTCTTTAAGTTAACTTTGTAATGCAATAAAAATTATATAAATCAAATGTTGAATTAGAAAGTTATCAAAACACTAAAAGAGTAACATATAGAAAATTATAAAAACTATTTTTATAAGATAAACTTTTGATAAAAATAAAACTAAACTCATGAATCAACTCACCAAAATAAGCTTCTTAAACACAATATAAGCACCAAAGTATATGGATGAAATTCAATACACGTGTACATCAATGTAAATTATTTTTGATGAAATCTATTTATAAAACATAAAATGAAATCAAAAATGGGTTAAACTGAAAACTAAATTATTGTATGTGTAAGCTTCAGCAATCAAAACTAATATATTCTTTACAATAATTCTAAACTCACAAACACAAGGCACAAATCTTCTTGTAGATCTTTTTCTCCAAGTAGACGTAATCCAAACTAGATCTCATAGTGCTAGACTCCATCTTGAATACTTAATGTGATTTTTATGCTTGAGCTCTTGAATCACATGTGTTAGTTTCAAACTTGACTTAAGTCTTTTAATGAAGCTAAACACCGACTACGATCTTGATCAATATCTGAAACTTAAATACCACAAGATCATTAGTACTTTAACTACATTATTTTCTATAGATTTGATAATGTTGGAAAACTTACAAAATTTGAGGAGTCTATAAGTAATTAAAGAAAAAAAATTACAAGAATGCTTCTCTCATAGTTTCTGAAAAGTACGCCGGTGGAAGTCTGGTCAGCGCGCAACCACTTTGTTTCGTTGATGATGCGAGTGGTTGAGTCTTCAAATCTTTTGCTTAGGAATTTTCTTCTTGCCTGGTTCTGAAAATCCTTTGAGGATGAAAGATCATTAGGGTATCGTATCCTGAAAGAGAGAAGCAAGGTTCTCTCAAGAAGCTTGAAAGCTAGAGATTCTTCTATTCAGAAAGCCTTTTTGATCTTTAGCTTCTTAATAGGGAGAAGTCCAGCCTCTTCTAGAAAATCTCCAGTTCGCCGCCAGCCAGCCTAGGCATTATTGGGTGTAACAACCTCTCCTAAAAATCAGCAGATTGATTTGGTCAATCTGATTTAGCTTCGCTCCTGGAGCCAGAATAGCTTCATGGTAAAGCTAATCATAGCTGGAGTGAAGTTAAAGTCCCCTGAGCGGAGTAACTTAGCCAGCTAGCTTAGGATTTGTTGCAACAATCCCATGATTCTCTCCACTAATCAGGAGTTTGCCTTGATCCTCTCTAACTGATTGAGGAGTGATTGGATCAAGTCAAATAACTGTTAAATATATGATTAGGACACATCAATCTTGTGCTGAGATTTAAATAGTCAAAAATTACCATATAAGCTCATGGCGGAGCTAAAGAAAGAGCTTCATGTGAAGCTAAGCTTACAGCGGAGCTACGAGCTTTCTGCGAAGCTGGTACTTAGCTCTTATCAGACATATGCCAAGCTTGCAGCGAACCTTAGAAATAAGATCTCAGTGGAACAAGAAGTTGGCTCTCAACTGAGCTATAAAGAGCCTCAGGCAAAGCTAGAAAATATAGCTTGCTGTGAAGCAAAGTAATTAGCTTCCTGTATTTTCTTCAGAGGATAACAATAGACTCAATGTCTACTTTATTGGATCAGTGGAGTCCAAATCACCGTCTTGT
The DNA here is from genome assembly GCA_038442645.1 of Agave tequilana. NCBI lineage: Eukaryota > Viridiplantae > Streptophyta > Magnoliopsida > Asparagales > Asparagaceae > Agave > Agave tequilana. Next base: position 27,960 of record JAVJIF010023764.1, read on the forward strand.
CTATCAGTAAGGGACAGGTCTTTAGCCTGTCTGTGACTTGTCTTTTAGAAGTGTCAACAAGTTAGACATTGTTCGGACTGGTTGACGTGTTACCTGGGAGTTTGTTATTTCAGAGTGTCAATGAAACCCCCTTCAAAGTTTCATGAGTCTGCAATAGATTGGTACAGGTTCCGAAATACTTTGAATCTGAGGCTTGATCCCCAAATTGCTTAGGTCAAGCAAGTCCATTGGGTGCAACGCACTGAATTAGGTAACCAGGGTGGTTTTAACCTAGGAGTTACCTAAGGAATGAGCCCTCAGCAGAGCTGAAAAATGAGCTCTCGGCAGAGCTAAAGTAAAGCTTCAAGCGAAGCTAAGAATGAGCACTCAGCAGAGCTATGAGTTAGCTTCATGTGTCAGCAAAAGTAAGCCAGCAACGAGGCTAACAGAGTAAGCTCTTAGCAGAGCTACTCGGTGAGCTCTCAGTGGAGCTGAAGTGAACTTTCAGCAAAGCTCTATGATGAGCCTACAGCGGACCTGGAGTGAACTTTCAGCGAAGTCCAATGATGAGCTCACAGCGGAGCTAAAACAAGGCTTGATTGAAGTAAAGTTTCGCGTCTGAGTGAAATTAGTTAACTTCGCTACTCTAGGTTCTTGAACCTCCAATCGTCATTTCAAATTTAATTTTGAAACAATAGCCTACACTCCTTTTGAGGATGCGAAGATAGGCTTCTCATAGCCTATAAAAGCCTGAGGGCTATAGAAGAAGTCATCATCTTAATCGAGCTTCACTGAGCTACAGGGACTTGAAATGACCTTCTTCGCTTCGAGATTTCTGAGAACTTTTAACCCTCTCTAATGGCGCCAAAGAACTGCCCAAGAAAGGAGGTCGCTACCTCCGCAGCGGTGACGCTGCCACCTTCGTTTGTCGAACGCCCGATCACCGGTAGGGGTTGCCCCTTTCAGAGTTATTTTTATCTCTTTTTGCAGAGTTATTTTTATCTCTTTTTGCAGTCATTTTGGCCAAATCTGCGAAGGATTTTTTTTAGATTTTATCATAATTTGATGATCTTAGGAGTTAATTTCCCTCAATTTTGATCTTTTCAACTTTTAGGAAATTAATTTCCCTTTAATTTGGAAGATCGAAATCAGGAATCACATGGTTTCTTCTTTAAGCTTCCAACCAAGCTAGCCTTTAGGGGCTTTCTTAATCTTCTTGGCCGACACTTGGGCTTTGGAGCAGAGCTAGCTTCTTTCCATTCCTTCAAGGCGAACTGCCTTTTGCGCTTCTGAGTGATGCCAGCATTTAGGCTTTTTCGCATTTTGTCAAGTGACAGAATGCGAAGGTGAGCTTAGCAGCAGAGCTGCGTGGCCTCTTCAGCTTTCATGCGAAATTAAACAATGAGCCCATGACGGATCTAAAACAAGTTTAGTTTCACAAATGAGCGAAGTTAAGCTGCGGCCGTTAAGGTCCTTTTCTCTAGAACTGTCGTTCCAACTTCTTTAGAATTAAATCGCCCACTTTTTGAGGCAGTGAAAATGAGGCACAATGCTGCCTATAAAAACCCATCAGTTGAACACTTGAAGAGCAATTTTATTAAGAATTTTTGAGAGTTTTTTCTAAAGAACTCTTAGAGAGAAACTTCTCTTCCTCTCCTCCTTCATCTTCTTCAGGTCGAATCGTGACCCCACTGTGCACAAGCTGCGCCGGTGGTGCCTTGATAATGAGATTGCCACCTCCACGGTGACAGAGGCTATGCCCTCGTCCATTGAATGGTTCATGATCGGTAGGGTTATCACCCTTAGAGATTTTTAATCTCTTTCTTCTAGCCAATTTTGGCTAATCTCACCATTAACTTGGTTAGGATCGACCCGAAAATTTGTGACCTTAGGGAATCCACCTCCCTTGGCTTTGGCCTTATCCGTTCTTAGGGACTTGGTTTACCCTTTAATGTTGCTTGATGGCATTGGAATTTGAGAAGTTTCCATGCAAGCTTCCGGACGAAGCCAACCCTTAGGATTTTTTTTGCATTCTGTCAAGTGACAGAATGCGAAGGTGAGCTTCGCAGAGGAGCTGTGTTGCCTCTTGAACTTCCATGTGAAGTTAGCCCTTGGGGCTTTCTGCATTCTGTCAAGTGACAAAATGCAAAGATGAGGTTCAAAGTGAAGCTTTAATTGAGGATTTTTGGTGATAATTTTTGAATTGTCAAGGCACAAGTGCTTTTTAAGCTCCTAAGTGAAGCTAGCCCTTTGGGGCTTTTAGCACTTTGCCTCTGTGTAGTGCGAAGCTTAACCTCAGAGTGAAGTTGGCTTTGCTTGAGGAGCGAAGCTGAATCTGGATTAGTTTCACTCTGGGAACGAAGTTATGACTTAGCACTTTCCCTTTTATCCGAGGCTAACACATTTACTCTTCTTTGTTTTACAGTGCATTACGCTCCTGATCCATTGAACAGTCTCTTCGACTTGGCGATAAGAGTGGACGGAAGTACGCATCTCTATTTTCAAGTCCAGGCTTTACTTATCAGTAAGAAAAGCACACTCGAGCCGAAGACACTAATTCTAGGAGGGGACCAACATACATTTTGCAACATCATTTTCACGACCATGTTAAGGGATGATGACATGACTATATTCAGGAGGCCAAATCTTGTATTTAGAACTGCCATGCCAGGTGTCGACCGAGAGTTGCTATATCCAAGATGGACTACTTGGTTGCAGACTTGCGCTACTGAGCTCAATTTATATGGGGAAATATGTCATCACTTCCACCAATATCTCACCTTTGCAGGGTTTCTGCACAGGATGCTTGAAGGTCACAGGAAAGAGGATGTTACTAGTAAGGTCTTGGATCCTCTCTTCACCAATTTTGTTCAAGGAAGTGAAAGCAACAAAGAACCCATGCTCATTGGATGACTTCTGGTAGCAAAATCTTCCAGTAAGTGAAAAACTGCGGTCTTGTGTAGGGGAGGCCTTTCGTGTCCAGTTGATCAGGTGGAATCAGAATGTCCCACTGCATTTTGACCTCGACTGCATTTCGACCTCGAGAAATGCCATTATTCTCAAAAAAGTGTTGGCCTAGAGGCCTTCCTCTCTAGTTTTGATGATGATTAACTCATGTAGTTATGTTTACTAATAATCTTGTGATTTTAATTTCTGATCATTAATCAAGATATTAGTTGGTGATTGCTTCACAAAGAGGAGTTTGGAAGCCTTCACTTGGTGATTCCCGAGCCCGAGCGTCAAGATGATACATAGCCATGCTCGTTGGATCACGGTTTTTGGACCGAGTCGACTTGAAGATGGAAGATCGTCAAGAAGACTTAGGTATCCATAGTTTAGCGTGTTTAGATCCATTTGTAAAGATAAGAATAGTTGATATGCTCAAGTGCACAACACACACGTTTTATGGTTTTTCGGTTTTAGTTTAACCGATATTTGTTTTCATGAATAGATTGATCAAAACAAGTTAATTGGTTTATATATAGTAGATGTATTCTTTCTATACATGCATGCTTAACTTTTAAACAAACTTATTTTGACTATCCTATTCATGTAGTGAAAAATCCAAGTTTGATAAAATACAAGTTTTGGTTTTTGGTAAAAATGTTTAAACACAAAAATAGTTTCATATGCTTGATATTTGAGCTAAACTTTTTATCACATGTTTATATATCAATGCAAAATGTTAAAACTATTTTTGGGAATTTTTACAAAACTTAAAAGAATTTTTAGAAATATATTTACATGTTTTTCTGACCCAGTTTCTGACCCAGACTGTGGCTGACAGGCCAGGTCGGCCGACCGGACGGTCGACCGGACGAAGGGCCAGTCGACCGTTGCGGTCGACTGACGTGCACAGCCCTGTGCACATTTGTCAGACACAGGGCCGGTCGGCCGACCGGATCAGAGAGCCTTGCTCTTTGTATCTGGGCGGTCGACCGAGCGGTCGATCGGAGCAGAGAAGTCTGCTCTCTGTATCTGGGCGGTCGGCCGTGCGGGTCGACCGGATGCCCCCAACGGTCACATTTATGACCGTTGGCGGTGACCGGGACGGTCGACCGCAGGCCTGTCAGGCTGCCAGATCAGCCTAACGGCTAGTTTTCTGTTTGGGCTATAAATACCCCATTGCTTGGTGTTTTTAACTAAGTTTTTTTGAGCTAAAATTTCTCTCCTTTCTTTGTGTTTAAAATAAGTTTTCAAAAGAGTTTAAGTGCCAAAGATTCATCTTATTTGTTTTAAAGTGTTTTGTTTATTTCAAAGAAATTAGGTTTTTGGGAATTTGTCTTGAACTAAAATTCTATATTCATTTGGTATTTTTCCCAAGAGTTTTTCTTTGATCAAAACACTTTGTTTTCCACACTTGAGCCCTATCATCTATCCTATTCTATAGGATCATTTTATTTGTGGGAAAATAGATTGTTTGAGGTTGATTGAGCCTTCAAGTTGTAAACCCTCCTTTACTTGTTGTATCCCTCTTGGTAGAGGTTGATAGTGGTGTTTGCTCCCTCTTGTGAGAGTTGGAGTTTGGTTTGTAAACCCTCTTCGGTAGAGGTGTTGGTTGTTGTTTGGCTACGGGCCTACCCCTCGGTTGTGAGGCGGTGTTTGAGAGAGGAGTTCGGTACTCCCTTGTTGTAAAAATCCTTCTCAGTGAAGGTTCCCTCGGTGGGAGTCCTCGGTGGAAAAAATAGTAGATTAGAAATCCTTCTCGGTGAAGGCGGGGACATAGAGCTAGGGGCTCGAACCTCGGAACATATCTTTGTGTTTGCGTTTGATCCATTGCCTCTTAACCCTCTCTCTCTTTATATTGTCCAAAGCATCATTTATATCATCATATCATATTTGCTTGTGTTGAGCATTGATTCATATTTCCATATCTATTATATGTTTGTGTGCTTGTGTGCCTCACTTGTACTTAACCACAAGAGCTTCATATAGCACCTCAACCCATATCTAAGGGAATCAAGAGGAGTTAGTCCAGAGCCCTTCACGGGGAATTCGGCTACACTTGTGTGTTGTACTAAGTGTGATTGCAATATTGTTTTAAGCTTCCGCATTTAGCACATTTAGTTTCTAGATTAGCATTATCACCTATTCACCCCCTCTAGGTGATTTACAATTGGTATCAGAGCCTACGCTCCTGATACTTAGGCTTAACATCCTAGGAGTGAGATCCTTATTTGCTAATCTACCATTTGTATTTGCACATTTGTTTGTTTGCACACATATAGTTTGGACCCATGGACTTCATGACCCCACCTATATTTGATCCTTCCAACATCATTGTTTGGAAGATTAGGATGTCCGTTTATTTACAAACCCTAGGATATAAGGTTCACCTTGCCATTACCAAGGAATCCTACCTTAGTGATAGCAAGCATATAGGGGCCAATGCACAAGCCCTTGAGGCCATTAGAAGCACACATCCTAAAGAATATCTTTTGCTTGCTTCTAACTTTGATTCCGCATTTGCAGTGTGGAATATGTTGACAACCACCATCACCTCCAAGCTTCAATTGCAAATCCAACCGGAGGAGTCTAGTGGAGATGAATCCGAACCACGACAATGCTATATGATCCAAGGGAATGACGCCCTTGAAGTACATTCGGAATCTCAACTAGATAGTGATAATGCTAGTTCTTCATGTGATGATAATATTGATCCCCATGCTTTGAATGAAGAACTTTCTATAGTTTGTGAAAAATTGATAGAAAAGTATAAAATTTTGAAAAAGAAGACTTGTGCTTTAACTAAAGAAAATGAAAAATTGTCTTCTAAATTTGATTGTGTTTTGCAAGAGAAAGTGGAGATCTATAATGAAAGGGATTCATTAAGGACTCAACTTGATCTTGTACTAAAAGAAAATAAAGTTTTAAAATCTAAAAATGATTGTGAAACTCTTTTAAAGAATAATGATGTTTTGTCTTCAAAAGTTGAATTTGTTTTAAGAGAAAATGATTCTTTGAAAAGAGAAATTGATTTTATTTCAAAAGAGTTAGAAATTTGTTTAAATAAAAATAAATTTTTGAAAAATGATATTGTTTCTCATGTTTGCCATGCTAGGGTAGTATCACACACTTCACTTATTGCATGCCACACTTCTTCTTTAATTAATAATGATATATCTTTGCTTAAGAAGAGTGTTGGTTGTTTGGGCTCCACTTTGAGCCAATGTGTAGTGGGTCATACACGTTTGGAATCTTTGTTTCGAAAGAAACAAGTTCCATCTTTTCATGCACACCCTCCACGGCATACACATGCTCCTTACGGACACATCCATCACATGTATGCTCATGTGTACACTTGTACACATTGTGGACGTAAGGGCCACCTTGCTAAATTTTGCTATGATCGTATACATGTTTCTAATTTAGCAAATAAGTTTGTTTGGGTTAGAGAAGGTACTAACCCCCATGGACCCAGAAAGTTGTGGGTACCAAAGACCACCCCTATTGTTTATGATGTAGGTGTGGGCTCTCACATGACGTGAGAGTAGCGGTTCCTTTGGAGTGGATGCGTTCCGAGCTTAAAGGAGACTTTTTGGATGCATCACTTTCAAGGGAAGGTTTGGTGGGAAGACCACCATGTTTTGGAGACAAGGAAAGTTGCCGTCTAGGTTTTGGTAACTCCTAATTATTGTTTACATGCTTTTCATGGTCATTATTTATAGCATGTTTTATTGTTTAATGATTATTATGATAATGCCATGCTTATTAGATCCTTGACATGCATGTATAGCCCTTTTGAGACACCCATGTTTAATATGGACCAATATTTTTGTGTTCTCACCATTTGTTTAGCTATCATGTTTATCATAGCTCTAATAACATGTGGATTTACATAATTATCACGTTTATGTTTATCATGTTGATTTTTATCTTGTTTGATGCTTCATGTTTTGAATATATGTTTAAATGTTAGTTTTCATTAAAACTAGGTATATATTTGTACATATAGTGGGCCACAAATAAATCTATATATGTTTGAGCTTGAATGATTAGTTGAACCCAATAGATGTGCTAGTATAGTCTAGTTTTGATGATTCATACATTTTAAACTTGTATTCCTATTTTTGGATTTGTTTTATTTGTATGAGTGTTCATTTCATGTATATGTCTATTTTGCCAAACTTTAAGATATACATGTATACCCCTTGAGTCATTTGCTTTTCATGCAAATCTATACATATGGACTCAATTGTGTTTAGGGATATGTATGTATACTTTTTGTGTTGACAAATCATACATATACCTTGAAATGAAATTTGTTTTAATGAAAATTTAGTTTTTTATGTTTCCATTTAACTTCATGTATATGTCTATTTTATCCAAATTATTGTTTATACATATACATCCCTTTGAGCCACGTGCCTTCATGCATATATCTTTGTGGACTCATTATGTTTGGATATGTATGTATACCTTAGTTTGTATAAGACATACATATGCCTTGAAGATTAAATAAGTTTTGTTGATTTTCATGTTTTCATGTTTCAAGGAATAATGAGCTTAATTGAATACCTTCACGATCATGTTCTTCACATTGTATTTTTACACTCACATTTCTTGTTTACTCATGTTTTATTTTCATGAGTCATATTTATGCTTAATTGATTATGAGTGTTGACTATTTTGTGGATTTCATGTTTCATGAAAAATATTTTTGTTTTATTCCTTGCTTGAAGGATTTCGTACTAGTTTACAAATTTTTCAATAACTAGTTACGGTATTCTTCATTTTGGTAGATTTTCAAGCAAAGCTTATTTTCAAATCTATTTTTTTTGAAAACCCCTACCTTCTAAGGGCGGTTGGATGGGAGATCATGCTCATGTATGCTTTATATTGAAAATCATTTTAAACTTGAACATGGTTGGGTGGTAGTTATATGATGTATACACTTGATCATTATTGTTGTTTCAATTGGTATCATTGAATTTCTTTCAATTGGTATCAATTTTGACCTTTCTTGTATACTCATATATGTTTGTATGCATGTATGCTTTCATTTCAAAGAATATCAATTTCAATTGGTATCTAATTTTTCATACATATATATGTTTGTGTTTATGCTAAGCTTGAGCTTCAATTTTGTTTCAATTGATTAGTTTTTCAATTGCTTTTCAATTGGTATCTCATTTCAAGTCTATGCATTATTTTTTTTGGTATTTCATAAAGGGGGAGAAAATTCGATTTTCATGTTTACAATTGGTATTTGTATTTCCACTCCCTTGCTTTATGATAGAAAATAAAATTTTAAATTGATATCATACATTTAAAAAGAAAAATACTCTTTTTGATATCAAGATGTTTATTTGAATGTTTTTAAAATTTGGTATCTCAAAATTTTGTTTTTTAAAAAAAAAAATTAAATACAAAAGTTTTGATTTATATTGCCTATATGCAAGGAGAGCTTAACATCTCTTCTACATATAGATTCATGATGAGTGTATCTTATATTGAAGAGCTTGACAATATCTTCTTTATGTGGTACACGTGTGTAGGGGGAGCTTCACATCTCCTCTTATGCATTGCATAGTGTATGTTATGTGAATTAGGGCTTGTCATCCCTCCTTCATGTAATGTATCTATGTAGGGAAGCTTCACATCTTCCTCTTCATGAATGTATATAGCTTATATCATTTATTGATTGATCTATGTTTACTTTCAATTGGTATCAAGATACTACTTTGACATATTTTCAATTGATACCTTAATTGATTGTCACCCCTATTTGGTTTTGTTTTTGTTTTAGACAAAAAGGGGGAGAACATTGTCTTTATTTACCCCTTATTGATGATTGTTTCTTTGTATTAAAAAGGGGGAGAAGATTTTGTTTTGTTTTGATTTTTACCCCTTTGTTGATGATTGACAAAAGGGGGAGAAAGATTTTGAGTTTGATATATGCATATTTATGTTTTGCATATATTAAGTTTAATTTAGTTTAATTTTAATTGGTATCTAGAGCATGTTATGTGTTTTTGAACATTTCATTGGTATCTAGAGCCTTTTATTGTTTATGCATGATTATGCATTGTTATTCATTGCATATTTATTGTTTATTTGTTTATGCATGAGTTAAGGGGGAGATTCTTTGAAGCTTAACTTAAATCCATGCATATATAACTCCATGAGTTTTGTCATCATCAAAAAGGGGAGATTGTTGGCCCGGAGGCCTTCCTCTCTAGTTTTGATGATGATTAACTCATGTAGTTATGTTTACTAATAATCTTGTGATTTTAGTTTCAGATCATTAATCAAGATATTAGTTGGTGATTGCCTCACAAAGAGGAGTTTGGAAGCCTTCACTTGGTGATTCCCGAGCCCGAGCGTCAAGATGATACATAGCCATGCTCGTTGGATCACGGTGTTTGGACCGAGTCGACTTGAAGATGGAAGATCGTCAAGAAGACTTAGGTATCCATAGTTTAGTGTGTTTAGATCCATTTGTAAAGATAAGAATAGTTGATATGCTCAAGTGCACAACACACACGTTTTATGGTTTTTCGGTTTTAGTTTAACCGATATTTGTTTTCATGAATAGATTGATCAAAACAAGTTTAATTGGTTTATGTATAGTAGATGTATTCTTTCTATACATGCTTAACTTTTAAACAAACCTATTTTGACTATCCTATTCATGTAGTGAAAAATCCAAGTTTGATAAAATACAAGTTTTGGTTTTTGGTAAAAATGTTTAAACACAAAAATAGTTTCATATGCTTGATATTTGAGCTAAACTTTTTATCACATGTTTATATATCAATACAAAATGTTAAAACTATTTTTGGGGATTTTTACAAAACTTAAAAGAATTTTTAGAAATATATTTACATGTTTTTCTGGCCCAGTTTCTGACCCAGACTGTGGCTGACAGGCCAGGTCGGCCGACCGGACGGTCGACCGAACCAAGGGCCAGTCGACCGTTGCGGTCGACTGACGTGCACAGCCCTGTGCACATTTGTCAGACACAGGGCCGGTCGGCCGACCAGATCAGAGAGCCTTGCTCTCTGTATCTGGGCGGTCGACCGAGCGGTCGACCGGAGCAGAGAAGTCTGCTATCTGTATCTGGGCGGTCGGCCGTGCGATCGACCGGATGCCCCCAACGGTCACATTTATGACCGTTGGCGGTCGACCGGGACGGTCGACCGCAGGCCTGTCAAGCTGCCAGATCAGCCTAACGGCTAGTTTTCTGTTTGGGCTATAAATACCCCATTGCTTGGTGTTTTTAACTATGTTTTTTTGAGCTAAAATTTCTCTCCTTTCTTGGTGTTTAAAATAAGTTTTCAAAAGAGTTTAAGTGCCAAATGATTCATCTTATTTGTTTTAAAGTGTTTTGTTTATTTCAAAGAAATTAGGTTTTTGGGAATTTGTCTTGAACTAAAATTCTATATTCATTTGGTATTTTTCCCAAGAGTTTTTCTTTGATCAAAATACTTTGTTTTCCACACTTGAGCCCTATCATCTATCCTATTCTATAGGATCATTTTATTTGTGGGAAAAGAGATTGTTTGAGATTGATTGAGCCTCCAAGTTGTAAACCCTCCTTTACTTGTTGTATCCCTCTTTGGTAGAGGTTGATCGGAGTGGTGTTTGCTCCCTCTTGTGAGAGGTGGAGTTTGGTTTGTAAACCCTCTTCGGTAGAGGTGTTGGTTGTTGTTTGGCTACGGGCCTACCCCTCGGTTGTGAGGCGGTGTTTGAGAGAGGAGTTCGGTACTCCCTTGTTGTAAAAATCCTTCTCGGTGAAGGTTCCCTCGGTGGGAGTCCTCGGTGGAAAAGATAGTGGATTAGAAATCCTTCTCGGTGAAGGCAGGGACGTAGAGCTAGGGGCTCGAACCTCGAAACATATCTTTGTGTTTGCATTTGATCCATTGCCTCTTAACCCTTTCTCTCTTTATATTGTGCAAAGCATCATTCATATCATCATATCATATTTGCTTGTGTTGAGCATTGATTCATATTGCCATATCTATTATATGCTTGTGTGCTTGTGTGCCTCACTTGTACTTAACCACAAGAGCTTCATATAGCACCTCAACCCATATCTAGGGGAATCAAGAGGAGTTAGTTCAGAGCCCTTCACGGGGAATTCGGCTACACTTGTGTGTTGTACTAAGTGTGATTGCAATATTGTTTTAAGCTTCCGCATTTAGCGCATTTAGTTTCTAGATTAGCATTATCACCTATTCACCCCCCCCCCCTCTAGGTGATTTACAAAAAGGAGCAGAAGTAGATCTACTGTTTTGAACATAGAGCAATGAGTTGCCTACTTTTAAAGTAAAGACTGAATTGCATGAGAGACAATCTTGATGTAGCACCCTTGTATCTTCTTTATACTTATCATTAATTAATAAATTTTGCCTTTTTTATCAATGACTTATCTGTTATCCTTTTTCCTTCTTTCCCTATGCTCTGTTTTAAGTTTTCACATGAGAAAAACTTTATATATTTACTTTCAAGTTCTTCATATGAAAAAAACTTTAAGATGTAAGTTCTTTGGAAAGAACTTAAAGAAAGGTGAACTTTCACGAAGCAAAATTCCTAAAGGAATTAAAACCAAAACCAAGACTAATCTTGAATATAATAGAATTACTCTAGGAGAGAGAATCCACTGGAGATAAAAGAAGGGTATGTCTAATAATCTGTCTGTTCATAGGTGACTGACTGGACGCGATAGGTTAGGAATTATCAGACCCAAAATTTTATCGTTTAGAGGTGGTGAACTGGACATGACAAAGAGATTGGATATTCTTCAGTTCAGAGGTGAGGAACTAAACATAACTGATTGAGAATTATCAAATTCGGAGTACTTATTGTTCAGAGGTGACGAACTGGACATTACAACAAAGGGAAGTGCACAAGGGACTGGGAGATGAAATTTGGACATTGATTGGCTCAGAGGTGATGGACGGACATGATCATTTAAAAAACACCCGAATTCAGAGTTTTACCATTCAGAGGTGATATAAACTGGACATGATAGCAAAAAAAATGAGACTTGACTATTTGTTAGTTTAGAGGCGATGAACTAGACAACTGATTGAGAAGCCACCAAGATCGGAGATTTGTCGTTCAAAGTTGATGAACTGGACATGACGACAAGGCAAGGTTGAGATTTAGGTAATCATCGATTCAGAGGTGATGGATTAGATATAACTGATTAGAGATTACCAAACTCAGGATGTTTACTATTCAGAGGTGACAAACTCGACATAACAGTAAACTTAAAAGGTGAAACTTAGCTATCTGTCAGTTCAGAGGTGATGAACTGGACATGACCGATTGAGAAGCCACCAAGCTCAAAATTTTACTGTTCAGAGGTGATAAACTAGATATAATGACAAAATGAAAGTGAACTCAGTTTTAGGGACCCGTCTATTCAGAGGTGATAAATTAGACATGATACACTAAGATACACTAAATTTCGAATCCGCTGCCAGAGGTAGTCGTATTAACGCAGCTAGTCCACTAGGGACTGCAAAAGTGAATTGGATCTGGACACCATCGGTTCAGAGGTGACGGACTGGACATAACCGATTAAGAGACACCAGACTTACAATTTACTGTTCAGAGGTAGTCGTATTAACTTGATAGCAAGAACTCCTAGCCTTAACGGGTGAAGGAGAGCAAGGTTATAGACTAATCTATTCAGAGGTGGCGAACTGGACATAACAGTTTTAGTATCATAGAGGGGAAGAGATCTGAGCCCTCGTCGGTTCAGAGGTGATAAATTAGACATAACCGACTAAGAAATATCAGACTCAGAAGCCTGCCATTCAGAGGTGGCGAACTGGACATAACAGTAAAAGGGTAGTCCCTATCGGACTAGAAGATAAGACTTTGCTATCTTTAGTTTAGAGGTACATAAACATAACTGATTAAGAAGCCACCAAGCTTAGAGCCTTACCGTTTAGAGGTGATGAACTGGACGTGACGGCAAGCTGAGTTATTCCACTAGGAAATGTGATTTAATATGCTGTGGGGAATTTAGCATTTCCTTGGAGGAGTTTTAGAAGAAATTGTCAGAGGTATAATGTTAACTTGACAACCAAAAATCCACTGGGGATTGAAAAAGATTCTAAGGGGAATCTATTAAAAACTCACTAGAGTTAAAAATGATTAATATTTTTGCAGATTTCATAAGGAAATACTTTAAAGAATTGTCAGAGGCAAGTATTAACATGACAACTAAAGAGTCTACTGGGGACTGAAAAGACTCCGAGGGGAATCTATTAAAAACTCCCTAGGGAGTTAAAAGGGTCGCACGCTTTAAAGAATTGTCAGAGGTATAACGTTAATGTGACAATCAAGCTAGGGAGATAAGATGCAAATTTCTTATTTGGAATTTCAAAAAAAGAGATTTTACCTGAAGTGATCGTGACAAATTCTTTACTTGGGGATTCACCAGAGTGACTTGTCAGAGGTTTGATGTTAACTTGACAAGGGTTAATGTGCTGTAACAGCAATTTGAGTGGGTCCTCCATTCCATGGTGGAGAATGACAGGTGGAGTTCTAATCCGCTGGGGATATTAGCAGGATCCACCGGGGATATTCTAAGATTTTACTGTCAGAGGTTTAATGTTAACGTGACAAGCTTGATTTGTGGTTCATTTTGCTGGGAAAATGATTACAGTTTGATGTGTCCTATTTCCATGGACGGAAATTTGCAAGGGACTTTGGTGGAGTTAACCGTTCTCTGTAAAATATAAAAAATTGCTAGAGAATTCCACCAGGGAATAGGAGACAGTGCTCTCAAAATTTGTTTAGGAATCAAAGCATTCCTACTGGGGAATACGAGAATAATACTCCAAAAATAAAGGAAAAGTCAGAGATGAAAACTTTAACATAACTTATTTGCTTTGTGGTTCTACCATTCCATAAAGGGAATTGGTAGAGGATTCTGGAGGAATCAAATGGGATCAGGTCCATTAGGATTTCTAGCAAACCCTCAGCTATCAACGGATTTGATATGCCTTTACCAACTACCGTTTAAGTTGGGCTAACCTGTTATTCCCCTCAGCATGATGAGTCATCGAGGATTTTATATTGGGCTTAAAAGCCAATATTTTTCTCTAGACATATTCACCGAAGGCTTCGGATCATGCCATTTGAAGTGGATCTTTTCATGTTCTATAGGTGATATTTATATACTCGCTTAATTTTAAAGAGTTAAAAGTAAACTTCGCGTGGAATTGGTCTAGTAAGTCAGAATTCCTGATGAAGTGTCACTTTAATCGGGGTTCTTGTTCTCAGCCGGTTGTTAAGTCAAGACCTGGGACATAAGCTTTGTGGAGAATTTATCGATTAAGTCGAAACTCCTTGTAAAGCTTCATTTTATGTTCATCATGGCTAAGACTCAGACTTGCAGCTAATCACCGAATCCAAATATGAATGTGAAGACAGTGGAAAGGTTCCGCCGAGATGTGTCATGAACCTTCTTCGATGAACTCAGCTCGATCTACATCATCACGAGACCAAATCATGACTTGCTAAATGACAGAGGCAGAGAGATGATTGGAGACATGCTTTCTCTTATATATTGAGCAATCACCATCTTTTTTAATCAGCAAGAGATGATCAGGAAGAAGAGCGCTTAACATCACCCTTTAAGTACGCTTGACATCGAAATAAGAAAAATGATAAGACTAAAACTGGAAATTTTGCCTTTATCTTCTTTTAGATGTTAACACCCTATATCATAATAGCTGGATGTCAACCAGAATCCCAGGAGGAGTGTGGATGAAATTGATTTCGCTAGAGGACGAAGGATTTCTTGTGGAAGAAATAGGCAGACAAGTCTGTCTTAATGGCCAAAGGTTTAATATTAATGTATCCATGTACAATGCTTTCTTGATCAAAGGTATAATGTTAACATGATCAGGAATAGTACTTCTTCAAGAACTTGCTATTAATCGACATCATGAGCGTGCCGCCGTTTGGATTTGCCAGGCGATATACTCCGTTCGAGTAAACTGTCTCTACCATGAAGGGTCCCTCCTATTTAGGTTGTAATTTGCCCTTAGTCTTGTGTGTCATGACCATAGGTCGCCTGATAGTTAAAACTGATTCTCCTATCTGAAAGACTATCTCCTCAACCTTTTTGTTGAAGACTTTTGAGATTTGAGCTTGGTATAGCTTAATACACTGTTGAGCTTGTAGTCGCTTCTTGTCTAGCGCTTCCAGCTCTTGGAGATGCAAATGATAATTATCTCCTGTCATCTTGGTTGCCAGGGCAATGTGAAGTGATGACATTTATATCTCTAGAGGTATGACTGCTTCACACCCATAAACTAGAGAGAAAGGCGTATTGCCTGTAGGAGTTCAGACCGTCGTTCGGTAGGCCCAAAGATATTCACTAAGCTTCTCGTCTCAATCTCGTTTGCTTGAAGGGACGAACTTTTTGAGGAGCTTGATGATCGTCTTATTGAACACCTTTGCTAACCTGTAGGTAGCAGGGTTTCAAGCAGTTGAAGCCACATTCTGAATCTGATACTCGTCGCAGAACTGATATAACAATTAGCTTGCAAATTGGGGACAATTGTCGTGGATGATCTGCCTGGGGACACCAAATCGGTGAATGACATGGTGTTGATGAAGTTGACCATATTGGTGGTTTTAACTTCAGCGATCGGTATAGCTTTCACTCACTTTGAGAAGTAATCAGTTATCGCCAGGTGATTGAGCTTGAGCCTGCACAAAAATACAGTATTTCAGAACATTAAATAGAGATGTGCAAGTGCTCAATTCTACCGCAATATCTAGTGGCTATGCGGGTCGTGATCCACAAGGAGGGTTAGCGATAGAAGCGTTCAAGGTTTGTATTGAAATCTTTATGAAGAAAAACGAAGGTTCTTCTTTGTTTTAAGAAATGAAAATGAAAAAGAGTCAGGTTAAAGTTAAGTGAGAAAGAAAGTAGTAGAATGAGAAGGTGGAGAAAAATGGAGAATGATTATTTACAAAGAAATGGAAAAGGAGTGATGAAAGAAGTGGGTGTTGGTGATTTAAACCACAGAAATAAAAGAAAAGAAAGAAGATATGAAATACTTACTGATTCGTCGCTAATGTTGCATATTTAGTATCATATTTCCATACTTATTATAGAATAAAATCTGCATTGTCCTAATTAAATGTTTAATTTATTTGCAGGCCTATTCCTAAAGGAGTGTGAAGAGAAATGAGCCCAAAAGCCCACCAAATTCTGAATTAAATCAGAATTAATTCGAACTCAGTGAATCAGGGCAAAATCAGAGAGGTTGAAAACCGGTTGAGAAGAATCCTCCCAGAATCGATCGGTTGAAGCAAAAATCAAAGGCCATTTCGTCACAACCCCCGACTCAAACTGATAATCCAACTGCAGATAAAGCCAGAAAGCGAAACCAGGGAGACCCACCAACAGGGTGTGGCCACCTGGCTACACCCTGGCCATGGAAACGCGGCCAAAGCCGCGTTTCTGCGGCTGTTTGATGGTTGTTGGGGAGCGTTTGCTCCCCCAATCTTCCCGGGATTCTCCCCGTATGGGTTTTGCCTATAAATACTAGTTTCAGCTGAGCAAAAGGGGACGACCATGCAGAGATAGGATTTAGCCAAGTTTTCCATTTCTTAGTATAGGTTTTTCTTTTTCTTTTTCATGTAATTTTAGTTTTCATTTATATAATTCAGAGGAGATCAGACTTTCATAGAAGAACAAGAATGAAGCTTGTGCTGAGAGTGACACCAATGTAAGGTTTCTTTCTTTTCTTTTATCGCTATGAAATCAAATCTGTATTCTCTCTTTGTATGTATTTCGTTTTAGCTTTCTTCTTCTTCTTATTTTCTACTTTACTCTTCTTTTGATACAACTGTCTTCCAAGTGAGTCTAAAAGCATCGAAAGAGCCTTGCCTTTGCGAGTGCCACCGATAGCTCATGACGATGGATGTGAGTCTCTCTGTATCATTTCATGCTTGAGTTGTCTTGATGATGTAATGTGGAAGAGACCAATAATCAACTCTTATGGGCTATGCACTGATTGCCTCCATTTCAAGGTAACATCTTCGCTAAAGACTCAAGGTAAGCTTTTGGTAAAAAGAAGGTAAGTAATTATTTTTCTTTCTTTTCTTTTATTTCTGTAGATTAAATCACCAACACCACATCTTCCAAATCTTTCTTTTCCAATTCATTTGTACATAGTCGTTTTCTGATTTTCTCCACCTTCTCATTCTACCGTTTTCTTTCTAACATTAACATAACTCGTTTTCATTTTCATTAAACAAAGAAGAACTTTCGTTTGTCTTCATAAAGATTTCAATACAAACCCTAAAAAGCTTCTATCGTTAACCCTCCTTGTGGATCACGACCCGCATAGCCACTTGCTATTGTGGTAGAATTGAGCATTTTCACATCTCTATTTCTAAATCTAAAATTCTATATTTTTTGTGCAGGTTTAAACCTCAATCAAATTTTGGAGCCGTTGCCGGGGAGGGTAACGGCTTTTATTGAAATTTGATTTTTTTATTGAATTTTTAGAACTAAAACGAATTTTCTTCTCTGTTGCAGGTTATAGGGCAAGCAAAACAGGAAAAAAGGATTGCAGAAACATATAAGTGGTCTTGGGCCTCTGTTTCAGAAAACAGAGACCAAGTACCCTCTGAATTGCCGCGTTTGCTCGGCTTTAGCCGCGTTTCCGCGGCAAGGAAGAGTTCACTACTAATTGGTTTTTTTTTGCAGGGCTGCTTGCTTTGCAAAATTCTAGTTTTCTGCAACTTTATTTCTTATATGCCATCACCAAAAGCCTGCTAATAAATCAACAGTAAAACATTTGTTGAAAAAGTTAAAAAATTGATTAGACGTTTGCATTTTAGGCACGCGTCCTTTCAATTCATTTACTTTACTGTTGAAGAGTGCTGGAGCAAGGTGTTGGCCCAGAGGCCTTCCACTCTAATTTTGATGATGATTAACTCATGTAGTTATGTGTACTAATAATCTTGTGATTTTAGTTTCAGATCATTAATCAAGATGTTAGTAGGTGATTAGCTTCATCAAAGATGGTTTGGAAGCTTTTACATAGTGATTCAAGAGCCCGAGCGACAAGATCATTTATAGCACTCATTGGAGTCAAGCTCGGTGGATCACAAAGTTTTGGTTCGAGTCGGCTTGGAGACAGCGCTCTACAAGAAGACATCGGTACGTAGTTTAGTTTAAGTTTTAGATCCATTTGTAAAGATTAGAATAGTATGATATGCTCAAGTTCACAACACACACGTTTCATGTTTTGAATATTGGTTTTCGTTTTTTCCGTTTTTGGTTTAACCGATCTTGGTTTTATGAATAGATAGATCAAAACAAGTTTACATGATTTAATGTACATTAGATTTGTTCTATATACATGCATGCTTAACTTCCTAGACAAACATAGTTTTGACCTACTTATTCATGTGTTTTATGTTTTGGTATTTTTAACAAAACATATTTTGGAATTAAAGACAAAAACATGGATATATATATGTTTCATGTATAGTGGATTATATCCATATACATCATGTCTAAATGTTATTTAATATCATGTTTTTGTATTTGGATAAGTCTTGGACAAAATGTATTTTCAATTCAAAAATCCAAGTTTTAGAAAATACAGTTTTTGATTTTTGGTAAAAATGATTAGACACAAAAATGTTTCAAAATATTTTTTATTTGTGATGAAATTTTTATCACAAGTTTATATTTCAAAATAAAATGATAAAACTATTTTTGTGTAATTTTAGAGATTTTATGGGAATTTTTAGGATTAAAAAATTACATGTTTTTCTGACTAGAACTGCTGCTGCCAGGCTAGGTCGGTCAACTGGACGGTCGACCGTACCAAGTAGCCGGTCGACCGCCGCGGTCGACCGACGTGCATGGATACGTGCATCTGGCTTACCCATAAGCCGGTCGACCACGCGGTCGACCGATTGAGAGCAGGTTGCTCTCGGGTTTCTCCCGGTCGACCGAGCGGTCGACCGGCCAGAGAGCCGTTGCTCTCTAGTTCTGGTGACGGTCGACCGCCCGGTCGACCGGTAGCTGCCTGCGGTCAAAAAGTGACCATTGGCCGGTCGATCGACCAGTCGACCGGTAGTTCGTTTTTGGCAGTTTCTGCTGCCAACGGCTATAATTTTCTGGGGGCCATAAATACCCCATTGGAAAGAGGTTTTCTCTAAGTTTTTTAGTGCTAATTTTTCCTGACTCTTCAGTGTTTTCACAGCAATCAAAAGAAGTTTTTGGCTTTAAATTGAATAATCTATTTGGTGTTTTTGCTAGGGTTTGGAAAATCAAAGAAGAGGGTTTTTGGGAAAAGTGTTTGATTCAACTTCTTTATCTTGGTTTCTAGTTTTTCCCAAGGATTTTCTTTGAGTTTTTGATTTCCATTCCTTTGGTTTTCTCCACACTTGAGCTACATCTACTATCTTATTCTATAGGATCTTTGTGTGGGAAAAGAGATTTGTGGTCTTTTGATCACCAAGTTGTAAACCCTATCTTAGCTTGGCTTTGTGCCTTTCCCTCATTGTGTTGAGGAGGTTGGCTATTGGGTTGTATCCCTCTAGGTGTGAGGTGATCCTTTTGTAAGTTTTGTGCTAATCCCTCAAGTTGTGAGGTGATTATTTGTTGGCTTGGTGTTGTGCCTCAAGGAGGAGGTTATGTTTGTAAGGAGAGGAGTTGGGTACTCCTTGTGATTGTATTGCCCCAAATCCTCAGTGGAGGTTCCCTGTGTGGGAGTCCTTTGTGGACAAGCTAGTGGAGTTGAAATCTTTCTAAGTGAAGGCGGGGATGTAGAGCTGGGTGCTCGAACCTCGAAACATATTTTGTTGTTTGCGCTTGATCCCTTGACTCTTACTCTCTCTCTCTCTCTCTCTTTACTTTGTGCCTTGCATCATTTCATATTGATCATTCATATTTATATGCTTGGCTAGCTTGTGCGTGCATCGTTTGTTGGTTGCATTAATTGTTGTAATTGCAATTAGTTTTTAAATTTCGCATTAAGTTCATTAGATTAGCATTATCACCTATTCACCCCCCCTCTAGGTGATTTTCAATTGGTATCAGAGCCTCCGCTCCTGATATTTAGGTTTAACCACCTAGGAGTGAGATCTTGGTTTGCTAATCTTCATTTGCATTTTTCATTTGCACACATTTAGTTTGCACTCATGAATAGCCCTCCTATGTTTGATTTTTCCAGACATGATATTTGGAAGGCCAAGATGAGTAGTCATTTAAAAGGCCTAGGACATCTAGTTTATCAAGCCACTACTTAAAAATTCTACCCTAATGCTAGCAAGCATAAAAAGGCAAATGCATTAGCACTTAAAACACTTAGAGCATCTCTTAATGAAGATCTATTACATGTGTTTGCTCATTATGATTTGACTTTTACAGTTTGGAGCATATTGACTTCTCTCGAGCTACCAAGGACTATCAACAAGTTGAGAAGATCTAGGAGAGACATGTCCGACGAGCATTGCCTCATGGTCCAAGAGAAGGACTCCCTTGAGGTACACTCAGAATCTCAACTAGATGATTGCTCTAGTTCATATTGCTATGGATGTTTAGAAGTTCAAACTTTAAATATGGAACTTGCTTAAAAGCTTGAAAATTTTTTGGAAAAACATGATTTGTTGAAAAAGAACAATTTTGAACTAAAAGAAGAATTAAAGGATTTGTGTTCAAAATTTGAATTGATTTTGCAAGAGAAGGAAGAGATTGCAAGTGAACGTGACTCACTTAAATCTCCACTAGAACTTGCTCTAAAGGAAAATGAGTTTTTGAAAAGCAAAAAGGATTGTGATAATGTTGTGAAAAATAATGAGATTTTATCTTCTAAATTAGATTTTGTTTTAAAAGATAACCTTTCATTGAAAAATGAAATTGATATCATTACAAAAGAATTGGATTTTGTTTTAAAGAAAAATGAATCTTTAAAAATTGAATTGTCTTCACATGTTTGCCATGCTAGTGTAGCTTCACCTAGCACATCTTTTGCATGCTCCACTTTATCTTCTAGTATTGAAAATGACATAAATGTTTTGAAGAAAAGTGTTGATTGTTTGGGCTCCACTTTGAGCCAATGTGCTTTGGATCATACACGCTTGGAATCCTTAGTTCGTAAGAAACATGTTCCTACTTTGCATGCACACCCATCACGGCATACACATGCTCATCACGATCACAATCTTCACTCTATGTATGCTCATGTGTACACATGTACACATTGTGGTCGTAAGGGCCACCTTGCTAGATTTTGTTATGATCGTATACATGATGAAAATTTAGCAACTAATTTTGTTTGGGTTAGGAAAGATACTAACCCCTGTGGACCCAAAAGAAAATGGGTACCAAAGACCACCCCTTTGATTTTTGATATAGGTGTGGGCTCTCGCATCACGTGAGAGTAGCGGTGCCTTGATGTGGATGCGTTCCGTGCTTAAAGAAAACAATTTGGATGCATCACTTTCAAGGGGAATTTGGTGGAGAGGACCACCACTGGTTTGGAGAACTAGAGAGGTGCCTTCATTGGTTTTGGTATCAATCTCTAACTCCTATTTATGTTTGCATGCTTATTATGACTTTCATTTGTAGCATGTCATGTTTTAAAGCTCATTATGATTATGCCATGTGATTTAGATTAGTGATATACATGTTTAGTTATTTGAGACACCCATGGACCCATCTTGGTGATTCTCACCTTGTTTTAAACTAATATGTTGTCCTAGATCTAATGCATATGCATATACATAATGACCATATGTACGTTTATGATTTTTGTTTTTGATGCTTCATGTTTAATTGATTTTTTTTTGTTTTTGATGACTCATGTTTTGATTAGTATGTTAAATGCCATGATTCTTAGATCATTGACATGCATGTATAGCTTTTAAGATCACCCATGTTTATATGGACCCATATGTTGTGTTCTCACCATTATTTAGCTATTATGTATATCATAGGTCTAATAGCATGTGGATTTACATAATGATCATTTTTGCAATTATCATGTTGATTTATGTTTAGTTTTATGCCTCATGATTTGAATATACGTTTAGATGCTAGTTTTCATTAAGACTAGGATTTATACTTGTACATATAGTGGGCCACAAATAAATCTTTATATATGTTTGTACTTGAATGCTTATTTGTACCCATTAGATGTGCTAGTATAGTCTAGTTTTGATGATTCATGCATTCTAACTTGTATTCCCCATTTTGGATATGTTTTATGATCTTGTGTTTTTCACTTCATGTATACGTCTATTTTGTCAAACTTTAAGATAAACATGTATACCCATTGAGTCATTTGCTTTTCATGCTAATCTTTATATATAGACTCAATTGTGTTTAGGGATATGTATGTATATTTTTTTTGTGTTGACAAAACATACATATGCCTTGAAGTATAATTTGTTTTATTGAAAAATTTTAGATTTTTATGTTTCATGTTTAAAGGAATTTAAATTGAGCTTAATTGAATATTTTTCATGATGATATGTGTCACATAACACTTGTTCACTCACTTTATTAGGTTTCTCATGATTTTGTTTTCATGAGTATGATATGGGCTTTATGGATTTTGAGTGTTTAGTGATCATGTGAATTACATGTGTTTCATGAAAAATAATTTTTTCTTGTTCCTTACTTGAAGGATTTCGTACTAGTTAACAAATTTTCCATAGCTAGTTCGTGTTCTTCGTTTTGGTAGAGTCTTTCAAACAAACTATATTTTCAAACCTAATTTTTGAAAACCCTACTTTTAAAGGGTGGTTGGATGGGAGACCATGCTCATGTATGCCTTATATTGAAAATCATTTTAAACTTGAACATGATTGAGAGGATAGGATATGAGATATACACTTGATATTATTATTGTTTCAATTGGTATCATTGGATTCTTTCAATTGGTATCAAAATTGACATTTTTGTATACTCATATATTTTTTTATATATGTATGCTTGCACTTCAAAGAATATCAATTTCAATTGGTATCTAATTTTCATACATATATATGTTTTTATTTGTACTTATTATATTCATATATCTTAGAGCACAAATTTTGATCATGATAAAGCTTGTTTTATAATGACTATCTTATTTCAATTGACTAGTTTTCAATTGGTATCCATATACAAGCTTATTCATTGTTTCATTTGGTATTTCATAAAGGGGGAGAAACCTTATATTTCATCTTTCAATTGTATTTGATTTCTACTCCCATACTTTATGATTGAAAATTTTAATTTGGTATCATATGTTCAAAATGAAAAATATTTACATTTGGTATCAAAATCCTTGTTTAGAAATTCAAAATTTGTTATGTTTAATTTCAATTGGTATCAAGATTGTTTTCTTATAATTGGTATCAATGTTTTTATGTTTCCTTTCAATTGGTATCAAGATGCTCTATTTTGACAAAATTTTTTTTAATTGATTGTCACCCCTTATTTACATCATTTATGTTTTAGACAAAAAGGGGAGAACATTGTTTTATTGCTTTTAACCCCTTTATTGTTTCTTTGTTTCGAACAAAAAGGGGGAGAAGAATGTTTTTGTTTAGACCCCTTTGTTGATGATTGACAAAAAGGGGGAGAAGTATTTGAGTTTATATGCATGTTGTTTTGTTTTATTTATTAGTTTGTCGTTTAATTGTTTAATTAGTATCAAGAGCATTATTTAAGAACATGTTTTTTTATTAGTATCAAGAGCACATTTTATGCATGATGCATTTCATATGTCATATGTTTGGTATCAAGAGCATGTTTTTATATTTAGTACCTTGTTTTATGCATGTCTATGCATACATGTTTAAGAGCTTACATTGCATATCTATTTGTTTATTCCTATGCATGAGTTAAGGGGGAGCTTCTCTGAAGCTTAACTTTAATCCATGCATATATAACTCCATGAGTTTTGTCATCATCAAAAAGGGGAAGATTGTTGGCCCAGAGGCCTTCCACTCTAGTTTTGATGATGATTAACTCATGTAGTTATGTGTACTAATAATCTTGTGATTTTAGTTTCAGATCATTAAGCAAGATGTTAGTAGGTGATTAGCTTCATCAAAGATGGTTTGGAAGCTTTCACATAGTGATTCAAGAGCCCGAGCGACAAGATCATATATAGCACTCATTGGAGTCAAGCTCGGCGGATCACGAAGTTTTGGTTCGAGTCGGCTTGGAGACGGCGCTCCACAAGAAGACATCGGTACCTAGTTTAGTTTAAGTTTTAGATCCATTTGCAAAGATTAGAATAGTATGATATGCTCAAGTTCACAACACACACGTTTCATGTTTTGAATATTGGTTTTCGGTTTTTCCGTTTTTGGTTTAACCGATCTTGGTTTTATGAATAGATAGATCAAAACAAGTTTACATGGTTTAATGTATATTAGATTTGTTCTATATACATGCATGCTTAACTTCCTAGACAAACTTAGTTTTGACCTACTTATTCATGTGTTTTATGTTTTGATATTTTTAACAAAACATATTTTGGAATTAAAGACAAAAACATGGATATATATATGTTTCATGTATAGTGGATTATATCCATATACATCATGTCTAAATGTTATTTACTATCATGTTTTTGTATTTGGATAAGTCTTGGACAAAATGAATTTTCAATTCAAAAATCCAAGTTTTAGAAAATACAGTTTTTTATTTTTGGTGAAAATGATAAGACACAAAAATGTCTCAAATGTTTTTTATTTGTGATGAAATTTTTATCACAAGTTTATATTTCAAAATAAAATGATAAAACTATTTTTGTTTAATTTTAGAGATTTTATGGGAATTTTTAGGATTAAAAAATTACATGTTTTTCTGACCAGAACTGCTGCTGCCAGGCTAGGTCGGTCGACTGGACGGTCGACCTACCAAGTAGCCGGTCGACCGCCGCGGTCGACCGACGTGCACGGATACGTGCACGCTGGCTTACCCATAAGCCGGTCGACCGCACTGTCGACCGACTGAGAGCAAGTTGCTCTCGGGTTTCTCCCGGTCGACCGGCCAGAGAGCCGTTGCTCTCTGGTTCTGGGGACGGTCGACCGCCCGGTCGACCGTTAGCTGCCTGCAGTCAAAAAGTGACCGTTGACCGGTCGACCGGTAGTTCGTTTTTGGCAGTTTCTGCTGCCAACGGCTATAATTTTCTTGGGGCTATAAATACCCCATTGGAAAGAGGTTTTCTCTAAGTTTTTTAGTGCTAATTTTTCCTGACTCTCCAGTGTTTTCACTGCAATCAAAAGAAGTTTTTGGGCTTTAAATTGAACAATCTATTTGGTGTTTTTGCTAGGGTTTGGAAAATCAAAGAAAAGGGTTTTTGGGAAAAGTGTTTGATTCAACTTCTTTATCTTGGTTTCTAGTTTTTCCCAAGGATTTTCTTTGAGTTTTTGATTTCCATTCCTTTAGTTTTCTCCACACTTGAGCTACATCTACTATCTTATTCTATAGGATCTTTGTGTGGGAAAAGAGATTGTTTGTGGTGTTTTGATCACCAAGTTGTAAACCCTATCTTAGCTTGGCTTTGTGCCTTTCCCTCATTGTGTTGAGGAGGTTGTGCTATTGGGTTATATCCCTCAAGGTGTGAGGTGATCCTTGTGTATGTTTTGTGCTAATCCCTCAAGTTATGAGGTGATTGTTTGTTGGCTTGGTGTTGTGCCTCAAGGAGGAGGTTGTGTTTGTAAGGAGAGGAGTTGGGTACTCCTTGTGATTTTATTGCCCCAAATCCTCAGTGGAGGTTCCCTGTGTGGGAGTCCTTTGTGGACAAGCTAGTGGAGTAGAAATCCTTCTGAGTGAAGCGGGGATGTAGAGCTGGGTGCTCGAACCTCGAAACATATCTTGTTGTTTGCGCTTGATCCCTTGACTTTTACTCTCTCTCTTTACTTTGTGCCTTGCATCATTTCATATTGATCATTCATATTTATATGCTTGGCTAGCTTGTGCGTGCATCGTTTGTTAGTTGCATTAATTGTTGTAATTGCAATTAGTTTTTAAATTCCGCATTAAGTTCATTAGATTAGCATTATCACCTATTCACCCCCCCTCTAGGTGATTTTCACAAGGTACGTTCGCATTGCATGTAGAATAGGACTCATCTCTTGGTTGATTTATATCGCTTTGAGTGAATCTTGTTTACATATCTTGTACACTTACACAAACTGATCTTAAGGGCACCACCCCATAACAAGATAAGGTGGGGACTTAATCACCCTTCCTTGGCCCGAAAATCAGATTCCAAGCACTCACTAACCCGAGCCTAACTAAAAATGAGTAGACGTTGGCCCTAGGGACATCTTGGACTCAATTAGGAGATTATCCTAAGGGGGAAAGGTGTCGGAATTTGACTCCTGCCAAATCAGTGTCTAGGAAAGGGATTAAGGGCCGAAAGCCCGAAGGTTGGTGGTTATTTAATTAAGGAACATCTTTGACGGAAAATCTCCCACCATTCTTGCCCTGACCTGGCTGATTAGCTTGTGGTTAAAGTCTGCATTAGACCTCCCGTGGACAGTCTAATCAGTTAGGAGTCGTCTAGGTCATAGGTCTACCCTAACTTAGTTTAGAATTTTTTCTTTTTTGTTTGTGTTCTATTGTGTGATATTGCTTATAATAACATTTTTTTCAATTTTAATAGTAATCCATAATACACACCGACTTCATTTTCGGATATTACCAACCCGGCATATCATAACTTTAACCAACCTAGTGTGTCGGATTGGTCTTATCCGAATCAATATAACCCATATCCCCAATCTTATAACCATAATTTCCATGATAATTTCAATTCTTCACAGAGTCAATGGGGATTCACCATCCCCCGAGTCTAATTTTCAACCAACTTGTCCTCCTTCTCCACCTAGTCCACAATATTTTCAAGATTCATACTCAGTTCCACCAGTCCAAAATAGGAAACTATCAATTTTGGAAATCAGTATGAGTGAGTCCAAACAAAAATCTCAAAATCTGATGGACTCACAATTTCACCACTAATTCCAAAACAACACTTCATCTTTTCAACAAGACGATGAACCCATCAACTATGAAAAGATGCTTGAAGCCATGACTCAAGCTCAAAACGCTTGTAATCGTGACATAGATATGATGGACCAATCTCTACGTTCCCACCGTTTGACCAGTTCTGATGTCGCTAACCATTCTGTTAGAGCCGAAAAGTCATATTGTTTTGGAAATCAAAGTTCCATTTCAGAACAATCATTTCAACTTGCCCAAACTCCAAACATTGAAAATGATATTGACAATTTGGCAAGTTATCCCTTTCCTGAAATTGAACTTGAAAATGAATATGATCATGAACCTCAACTTAGTGATTCAATTCTACTTCCTGATTCAATTACGACTCCGGTATCTTCACCTGATTTCAATCTTTTTCCCGAGTCAACATTGAATCTTGTGCCAGTTCATAATGAAATTGAATCACCCATCTTTGATGATCATCATGTTGAACTTGACAAATTTTATAATTATGAAAATCCTATTGACAAATTGGCAAGTTCTCATTTTTATGACATTGAGCTCAATGAGAAATGTGACCTAGATTCTCAACTCTGTGATCCAGTTCAAATTCCTAAATCAATATTGACTTCTGTTTTGTTACCCGACTTGAGTAATATTTTAGAGTTAGTTTTGATTCCTACACCCATCATTCTTGAACTTGAATCACCAATATTAAGTCACATTCCATTGATAGAAAATACATGTGGACTTGAGTTTCAACTTCTTGACTTGGACACACTTCTTGAACAAATCTCGACTCCTGAACCTTTACTTGACTTAAGTCACCTTCCTGAGTCGGTATTAGTTCCTGTACTTCCTGAGTCCAAGTCAATCATTCTATCTTTTCACACCCCATTTTGGGACAAGGCGGTTGACAAATTTGACTCCGAAATTAATTATGGAATTTGAAAATTAGATGGGGTCAAATATTTAATAAAAATCATTCATGCAGATATCATTTTAGTGGGTTATATTAGAGAAATTTCTGGTGAGTTCCTCCGAACCCAACGAAAAGTCGATTGGGCCGCATTTCGTAGACCAATCAGACCACCACCGGAACCACCACCTTAAGGTAACATTTTCCTTCCCTTTCTTCTTTTTCATGCATCTATGCATTAATTCATACATTGAGGACAATGCATGAGATAGGTGTGGGGGAGGGTTCTAACATAACTTAGGTTTTTCTTTTTATATAAAAAAATATATTAACATTTTCTTTACTTTTAAAAACTTTTTGATTAATAGAAACAATATTTTGACATATTTTTTGTAAGAAATTAAGTTAATTTTAAGGAATAAGAAAAATCCAAATTAGGATTTCTTATACTTGGTCAAAATAAGATTATTTGCTTGATTTTTAGGGTTAGGAAGAAAATTTGTCAAAGTAATTTAGTCTTGATCTTTACCTTGATGAAATATGCACACTTCATACACTTACACACTTAGGGTTCAAAAACAAAGATTCTTATGCCTTATATATAAAAAAAAAGAAAAAAAAGAAAAAAATATGAACGAGTCTAATTATTGATTAGCTTGGTACTTTGGCCTAAGAAAGCCTTAGTATTTATGTGAAAGATGATTAGATAAGTTAGAGAAAAAATATATATAAAAATCCTCTGATTAAGCTGGGTATTTGTGCCTAATAAAGCATAAGTATTCACGCCTAAAAGGGGTTCAAATAATAAAATCCTTAGTTTTGTGGCCTTATTTGCTCGAGTCCTTAAGTCCTTGGGGTGTTTTCTCACCCGGTGCCCTAAGACCGTTTGGTTTGGGAGTCATCGATTAAAGGCTCGTTACATGGGCAAATTAGAAAGCCTAATAGAACTAAGGAATAATACCACAAAATAAAGATATATAAATAAATAAGGCATAAGAGTTAGAGTTAATGAACCCTTCGTCAAAATTTTCACGATCACAAGGTGCATATGACTTAGGTAAAGTAATAGACTAGATGAGAAGTACAATTTGACTCCTTACTTTGATTGATAACAAATTTTTGAATAGAGACTAAGTTTAGGAATGAAAAATTCAGTTTTTCTATAACTTATAGATTGCTTAAATCTTACAATTATATTTCAAATATTTTTCTCCTTCAAAATGCTTTTCGAAAATACTAACTCTTTGTTTTTCTTTCTTTATGGATTTTATGGGTGTAATCCACTGAAAACCCTCACGAGACAAAACTCGTCCTCTAGGGGAAACCTAGAGGTTTAACAGCTTGTTGCACATGCTCAGTACAATCGCGTGACCTGCGAAAGTGGTCTACTAATCCTTTGTATAGTTTAGTTGTTTTGCTCGAGGACGAGCAAAAGATAGGTATGAGGGTGTGATTGGTCGCTAATGTTGCATATTTAGTATCATATTTCCATACTTATTATAGAATAAAATCTGCATTGTCCTAATTAAATGTTTAATTTATTTGCAGGCCCATTCCTAAAGGAGTATGAAGAGAAATGAGCCCAAAAGCCCATCAAATTCTGAATTAAATCAGAATTAATTCGAACTCAGTGAATCAGGGCAAAATCAGAGAGGTTGAAAACCGGTTGAGAAGAATCCTCCCAGAATCGATCGGTTGAAGCAAAAATCAAAGGCCATTTCGTCACAACCCCGGACTCAAACTGAAAATCCAACTGGAGATAAAGCCAGAAAGTGGAACCAGGGAGACCCACCAACAGGGTGTGGCCACCTGGCCACACCCTGGCCGCAGAAACGCGGCCAAAGCCGCGTTTCTGCGGCTCTTTGATGGTTGTTGGGGGAGCGTTTGCTCCCCCAATCTTCCCGGGATTCTCCCCGTATGGGTTTTGCCTATAAATACTGGTTTCAGCTGAGCAAAAAGGGGACGACCATGCAGAGATAGGATTTAGCCAAGTTTTCGATTTCTTAGTGTAGGTTTTTCTTTTTCTTTTTCAGGTAAATTTAGTTTTCATTTATGTAATTCAGAGGAGATCAGACTTTCATAGAAGAACAAGAATGAAGCTTGTGCTGAGAGTGACACCGGTGTAAGGTTTCTTTCTTTTCTTTTATCGTTATGAAATCAAATCTGTATTCTCTCTTTGTATGTACTTTCTTTTAGCTTTCTTCTTCTTCTTCTTTTCTTTTTCATTCTTCTTTTGATACAATTGTCTTCCAAGTGAGTCTAAAAGCATTGAAAGAGCCTTGCCTTTGCGAGTGCCACTGATAGCTCATGACGATGGATGTGAGTCTCTCTGTATCATTTCATGCTTGAGTTGTCTTGATGATGTAATGTGGAAGAGACCAAAAATCAACTCTTATGGGCTATGCGCTGATTGCCTCCATTTCAAGGTAACATCTTCGCTAAAAGACTCAAGGTAAGTTTTTGGTAAAAAGAAGGTAAGTAATTATTTTTCTTTCTTTTCTTTTATTTCTGTAGATTAAATCACTAACACCATATCTTCCAAATCTTTCTTTTCCAATTCAATTGTACATAGTCGTTTTCTGATTTTTTCCACCTTCTCATTCTACTATTTTCTTTCTAACTTTAACATAACTCGTTTTCATTTTCATTTCTTTAAACAAAGAAGAACTTTCATTTGTCTTCATAAAGATTTCAATACAAACCCTAAAAAGCTTCTATCGCTAACCCTCCTTGTGGATCACGACCCGCATAGCCACTTGCTATTGTGGTAGAATTAAGCACTTGCACATCTCTATTTCTAAATCTAAAATTCCGTATTTTTGTGCAGATTAAAACCTCAATCACTTACCTAGTTTGGTTGTTGACTTACCTGGAACCCTTGCATGTTCTACCTTGCTTCGGAGGCGTTCAACGCATAAACCATAGGATCGAGCTTAGTCCCCAGTCGCATTACATCATCAAGACGAACAAGAATGAAATGATACGGAGTCTTGAGGAGGAGAACATCATCATGAATTATCGTTGGCACTCACACAAACATTGTTATATTGATGCTTCTGGATTCACTTGCATGCTCACAAAAGAAGTAAAGTAGAAAGAAGAAGAAGAAAACAAAAGTAAAGACGAACATAAAAAAATTACCTTTTATTGCTTGCAGAAACGATGGAAGAAAGGAGGAGGGTACATCGGTGTCACTCTCAACATAAGCCTCTCTTCTTACTTACATGAATCTGAATCTAACCTAAGCTTACATACAAATTAAAATTACATAAAAAGAAAACAAAAACTTATACTACAAAGAGTGAAAAACTGGACTAATTCCTATCTCTGCATGGTCGTCCCATTTTGCACTGCTGAAACTAGTATTTATAGGGCAAAACCAAAAGGGGGGAATCCCGGGAAGATTGGGGGAGCAAACGCTCCCCCAACTGACGTAACAAGGCCGCGGAAACGTGGCCCTGGTGTGGCCAGGTGGCCACACCCAATTGGTGCAGATCCCCGGTTTGATGATTTGCCCATATCTTCTGCAAGTTTTCTCATTTCAGCTTCAGGATTTGACGAAACAGCCTTTGATTGTTGGCTTCAACCGCTTGATTCAGGGAGGATACTTCTCAACCGGTTTTCAACCTCTTGATATGCCATGATTTAGCCCTGATTCCTTGATTTCGAATTTCTTCTGAATTAAATCAGAATTTGGTGGGCTTTTGGGCTTGTTTCTCTTTCTTTTCTTTTAGCAATTGGGCCTACATTAAACAAAGAAGAAGAAGACTTATTAATATGATTTATTAGCTAAAAAGTATGGTAAGGTGATAATGTATATGCAATATATGTAACTAATCACACCCCCACACTTATCTTTTGCTCATCCTCAAGCAAAACAACTAAGCTATACTAAGGATTATTAGACCACTTTCGCAGGTCACTCGATTGCACTGAGCATGTGCAACAAGCCGTTAAACCTCTAGATTTCCCTTAGAGGACGAGTTTTGTCTCGTGAGGGTTTTCAGTGGATTACACCCACAAAATCAATAAAGAAAGAGAAACAAAGAGTTAGTATTTTCGAAAAGCATTTTGAAAGAGAAAAATATTTGAAATATAATTGTAAGACTTAAGTAATCTATAAGTTATAAGAAAACTGAATTTTTCATTCTTAAACTTAGTCTCTATTCAAAAATTTGTTATCAATCAAAGTAAGGAGTCAAATTGTACTTCTCATTTAATCTATTACTTTACCCTAAGTCATATGCACCTTGTGATCGTGAAAATTTTGACAAGGGTTCATTAATTCTAACTCTTATGCCTTATTTATATATATATATATTTTTTGTGGTATTATTCCTTAGTTCTATTAGGCTTTCTAATCTGCCCATGTAACGAGCCTTTAATCGATGACTCCCAAACCAAACGGTCTTAGGGCACCGGGCGAGAAAACACCCCAAGGACTTAAGGACTCGAGCAAATAAACAAAACTAAGGATTTTATTATTTGAACCCCTTTTAGGCGTGAATACTTATGCTTCATGAGGCATAAATACTCAGCTTAATCAGAGGATTTATATATACACTTTTTTTTTCAAACTTATCTACTTATCTTTTGCATAAATACTAAGGCTTGATTAGGCCAAAGCACCTAGCTAATCAATAATTAGATTTGTTTATATATATATATATTTTTTCTTTTTCATAATATTTTTTTATAAGGCATAAGAATCTTTGTTTTTAAACCCTAAGTGTGTAAGTGTATGAAGTATGCATATTTCATTAAGGTAAAGATCAAGACTAAATTACATTGACAAATTATCTTCCTTACCTTAAAAATCAAACAAATAATCTTATTTTGACCAAGTTTAAGAAATCCTAATTTTGATTTTCCTATTCCTTAAAATTGACTTAATTTCTTACCAAAACATATGTCAAAATATTGTTTCTATTTTCAAAAAGTTTTTTAAAGTAAAGATTTTTTTTTGTTTTAATAAAAAGAAAAAACCTAAGTTATGTTAGACCCTCCTCCACACCTATCTCATGCATTGTCCTCAATGTATGAATTAATGCATAGATGTACGAAAAAGAAGAAAGGGAAGGAAGATACTACCTTAAGGTGGTGGTTCTGGTGGTGGTCTGATTGGTCCACGAAATGCAGCCCAATCGACTTTTCGTGGAGTTCAGAGGAACCCTCCAAAAATCTCTCTAATATAACCCATTAAAATGATGTATCCATGAAGGATTTTTTTTAAAAATTTAACCCCATCTAGTTTCCAAATTTCATAATTAATTTCGGAGTCAAATTTGTCAACCGCCTTGTCCCAAAATGGAGTGTCAAAAGATAGAATGATTGACTTGGACTCAGGAAGTACTGGAACTAATACCGACTCAGGAAAGTGACTTAAGTCAAGTAAAGGTTCAGGAGTCGAGATTGGTTCAAGAAGTGGGAAGTTGAAACTCAAGTCCACATTCATTTTCCAACAATAGAATGTGACTTAATATTGGTGATTCAAGTTCAAGAATGATAGGTGTGGGAATCAAAACTGACTCTAAAATATTACTCAAGTTGAGTAACAAAACAGGAGTCAATATTGATTCGGAATTTGAACTGGATCCCAAATTTGAGAATTTAGGTCACATTTCGCATTGAGTTCAATGTCATAAAAATGAGAACTTGCCATTTGTCAATAGGACTTTCAAAAGTGTAAAATTGGTCAAGTTCAATATGATCATCAAAGATGGGTGATTCAATTTCATGATGAATTGGCACAGGATCCAATGTTGACTCAGGAAAAAGATTGAAATCAGGTGAAGACACCGGAGTCATTATTGAATCAGGAAGTAGAATTGAATTACTAAGTTGAGGTTCATGATCATATTCATTCTCAAGTTCTATTTCAGGAAAGGAATAACTTGCCAAACTGTCAATATCATTTTCAAATTTTGGAGTTTGGGCAAGTTCAAATGATTGTTCTGAAATGGAACCTTGATTTCCAAAACAACATGACTATTCGGCTCTAACAGAATGGTTAGCGACATCAGAACTGGTCAAACGGTGAGAACGTAGAGATTGGACCATCATATCTATATCACGATTATGAGCGTTTTGAGCCTGAGTCATGGCTTCAAGCATCTTTTCATAGTTGATTGGTTCATCGTTTTGCTGAAAAGATGAAGTGCTGTCTTGGAATTGGTAGTGAAATTGTGAGTCTATCAGATTTTGTGATTTTTGTTTGGACTCACGCATACTCATTTCTAAAATTTATGGTTTTCTATTTTGGACTGGTGAAACTGAGTATGAATCTTGGAAATATTGTGGACTAGGTGGATAAGGAGGACAAGTTGGTTGAAAATTAGACTTGGGGAGGTGAATCCCCACTAACTCTGTGAAGAGTTGAAATTATTCTGGAAATTATGGTTATAAGATTGGGGGCATGGGTTATATTGATTCGGATAAGACCAATCCGACACACTAGGTTGGTTAAAGTTATGATATGCTGGGTTGGTAATATCTGAAAAAGAGGTCGGTGTGTAATATGGATTACTATTAAAATTGGAAAAATTGTTATTATAAGCCATATCACACAATAAAATACAAACAAAGAAGGAAAAAAACAAACAAATAAGCAAGCAAATAAAAAGAAAAATTCTAAACTAAGTTAGGGTAGACCTTATGACCTAGACGACTCCTAACTGGTTAGACTGTCCACGGGAGGTATAATGCAGATTTTGACCACAAGCTAATCAGCCAGGTCAGGGCAAGATTGTGGGAGGTTATCCGTCAAAGACGTTCCTTAATTAAATAACCACCAACCTTCGGGCTTTCGGCCCTTAATCCCTTTCCTAGACACTGATTTGGGAGGAGTCAAATTCCAACACCTTCCCCCTTAGGATAATCTCCTAATTGAGTCCGAGATGTCCCTAGGGCCAACGTCTACTCATTTTTAGTTAGACCCGGGTTAGTGAGCGCTTGGAATCTGTTTTTTGGGCCAAGGAAGGGTGATTAAATCCCCACCTTATCTTGTTATGGGGTGGTGCCCTTAAGATCAGTTTGTGCAAGTGTACAAGATATGCAAACAAGATTCACTCAAAGCGATGTAAATCAACCAAAAGACGAGTCCTATTCTAAATGCAATGCGAACGTACCTTGCTCCAGCACTCTTCAATAGTAAAGTAAATGAATTGAAAAAACACGTGCCTAAAATGCAAACGTCTAATCAATTTTTTAACTTTTTCAATAAATGTTTTACTGTTGGTTTATTAGCAGGCTTCTGGTGATGGCATATAAGAAATAAAGTTTGCAGAAAACTATAATTTTGCAAAGCAAGCAGCCCTGCAAAAAGCCAGTCAGTAGTGAACTCCTTTTTGCCGCGGATCCGCGACCAGAGCCGCGAAAACGCGACAATCCAGAGGGTGCTTGGTCTCTGTTTTCTGGAACAGAGGCCCAAGACCACTTATATGTTACTTCAATCTTTTTTTCCTGCTTTTCCTGCCCTGTAACCTGCAACAGAGAAGAAAAATTCGTTTTAGTTCCAAAATTTTAATAAAAATCGTTACCCTCCCCGGCAACGGCGCCAAAATTTGGTTGAGCTTGAACCTGCACAAAAATACAGTATTTCAGAACTTTAAATAGAGATGTGCAAGTGCTCAATTCTACCGCAATAGCTAGTAGCTATGCGGGTCGTGATCCACAAGAAGGGTTAGCGATAGAAGCGTTCAAGGTTTGTATTGAAATCTTTGTGAAGAAAAACGAAGGTTCTTCTTTGTCTTAAGAAATGAAAATGAAAAAGAGTCAGGTTAAAGTTAAGTGAGAAAGAAAGTAGCAGAATGAGAAGGTGGAGAAAAATGGAGAATGATTATTTACAAAGAAATGGAAAATGAGTGATGAAAGAAGTGGGTTTTGGTGATTTAAACTGCAGAATAAAAAAAAAGAAAGAAGATAAGAAATACTTACCTAGCTTGGTTGATGACTTACCTGGAACCCTTGCATGTTCTACCTTGCTTCAGAGGCATTCAACGCATAAACCATAGGATCGAGCTCAGTCCCCAGTCGCATTACATCATCAAGACGAACAAGAATTAAATGAACGGATTCTTGAGGAGGAGAACATCATCATGAATTATCGTTGGCTCTCACACAAACATTGTTATACTGATGCTTCTAGATTCACTTGCATGCTCACAAAAGAGGTAAAGTAGAAAGAAGAAGAAGAAAACAAAAGTAAAGACGAACATAAAAAAATTACCTTTTATTGCTTGCAGAAATGATGGAAGAAAGGAAGAGGGTACATCGGTGTCACTCTCAACATAAGCCTCTCTCTCTTACTTACATGAATCTCTCACTCTCAACATAACCCACCTTTATTGACCTCTTTTCTATTTACATATTTGTAGTCCCCAATACGAATAGGATCATAAAAGATCATATCATGAAACTTATTCCCTTTATATGACCAGTCCTGGAAAATCATCACGGAGTCATCATGATCTATACCTATGTCCAACAAAAGAATGTGACTTGGTAGAATGGTTGACTTGGGCTCAAGAATGATAGGTTCAGGAACCAATACTAACTCGGGAAAATAAACTTTGGGTTCGAGAGTTAGTTTTTGTTCAAGAGTTGAGTCCAAATCTAAGAATTGAAATTCACATTCTTTTCCCATCAATGGAATATGACTATTCAAAATTGGTGATTCAATTTCTAGATTTATAGGTATAGGAATAAATGTTGGCTCAGGAATTTGGTCCAAATCGGGTAAGAATACCAGAGTCAACATAGATTTGAAGATGGAAACTGAGTCACAAAGTTGAGGATCGGGTTCACATTCATAATCAAGTTCAATCTCATTAAAATAAAAACTTGCCAATTCGTCAATGGGTTGATATTGGTCAAGTTCAACTTTTTGTGGTGAAATTGAATCTTAGTCAAAGTCTTCAAGATACCATGATTCTTGATTTTCATCAATATGGCTAGAAGCGTTGGGAATAGTCAAAGATTAGGTTGGGAGAGTTTCCTTATTCTTGTGCATGTTTTCCAAAATACTATGTCTTGCTTCTATCATATCGAGTGGATCACTTTGGAATTGAATCATAGATTTCATACCCTTTTCTAATCGGCATGTTCTTCTTGAAAAATAAAGGATCTGTGATTTGAAAATTTTGACAGAATTTTGAGTCTTCTAGAATTTGAATTCATCGCTCAAGCCTTCTAAGGCTTCCATCCACTTTTTCCTGTCAATTGATTCTTCTAAAGGTTGTTCAGGAGAGGGAGTATATGAAGTTGGATGTTGGTAAGGTGGTTGATAATAATATGACTCGGGGGAGTTGTATCCCCATTGACTCTGTAGCACCCTGTTTTCGGGATACGTACCCAGATGCGTGTCCCAATTTTTTTGATCATATTGGTTCAATTTTCTCCCAGTAATTATTTTGGGTTGTGATTGCTTATATTATTTTGTATCGAATCTGGATTCTCAGACTTAGAGTCAGCCCTGACCTGGACCAGGAACCCGATATAGCATACTGCCTGATTTGACCTTTTTGATAGTTTGATTTGATCAATTTCAGTTTCAAACACTGTTTTCCAATATTTTAGATTTTTCATGATTTTCTGAAATTTTTCAAAATTATTCTGCAAAATCTTCAAAACCTGTGTCGATTGGCATCGCTGACCGATTCTCAGATTTTTTAGTTTTCAAATGGACTTGAATTATTAGAAACGGCTTTCATATTACTTCTTAGAATCTCATTTCTATCTAAATACTTTTTTTGAAATTTGTCTGAATTTATCAAAATTTGACCGATTTTGGTGTCGACTAGTATCGTTGGAAGATTTCAGGTTTTAATTTAAAAACTAGATTAAATTCTCAAATCTGATTTCACAAGACATCTTAAAATAATATTTTCTATTTTTAAAAATTTTTCGGAGTGTTTCTGAAACAGTCGTTTTTTACTCGATTTAAATAATAATATTATTTATCGATTATTTCCCATTCTTACTTTTTCTTCCTCCTCTCCTTTACTTAATTCTCCTATTTTATCATACTTATTTATTATTTAATAATATATTTTAATTACATATTTTAATACTTTTCTTTTTCTTTTTCTTTTTCTTCTTTTCTTTCCTTTCTTTTCTTTTCCTTCTCTTTCTTTCTTTTCCTTCACCTGCTCCCCATGCTCCCCACTCCCTGCCGACGAATGGCAGGACTAGCAGCTGCACCATTTCCCCCACTCCTTCTCCCATACTTCCTCTCTCCTTCTCTTTCTTTTTATTTTCCTTTCTTTCTTTCCTTCCTTCTTACCCATTTTCTACATTTCTCCTTCTCTCTCACCAACACACAGTCTCTCTCTCTCGCCCCCCTTCCCTCCTTGAGTGGCCGCCGCCTTCACCAGCACCGTCGCCCCCCTAGCCAGCACCGCTGTCCCCCTAGATCTCGCCTTCTCTTCCCCACTTCCCTCCTCCTCAATCCACTCCATCTTATCCGATTTCCTTAAAGACCCATCACCATTACCTTCCTTTTTCTCTAAAATTCACCATCAATTCCACCAATTCTTCCACTCTTATCACCCAAACACCATCTCCTCGTCCTCCTCCAACTCCACAACACCACCATCTTCAACCAATACCGCCAGCACCAACAACCACCACCATCTTCACCATAAACAACAACAACTAAAACAAACCAACACCCAAAACTCCAACCACCCAAACATTCCTTCTCCCCTGGGCCCAGGCCTACCGCCCCCCTCCGGCGGCACCGTCGTCCCTCCTGCAGCCGGCGGTGGCCAGAACTGCCGGCCACCACCCCACTTCCCTATCCTTTCTTCTTTCCTTCTTTCTTTCTTTCTTTTCTTCTTTTCCTTTTTCCCTTCTTTCCACTTTTACCCTCCCGTTCATTTCCTAATTACCCCACCTTATCCAACACACACTCCCCCTCTCTCTCCTTCAACTCTCTCTCTCTCTCTCTTACTCTCTAGCCTCCTTCTCACTCTAACTAATTCTACTTTCTCTCTCCTCTCTCTCCTCTCTCTCTCATTCTCTCTCTAATATAATATATATATTTAATATATGGATTGGTATCGTGCTCACACGTGTTCGTGGATTTTCTGAATTTTAACTCGATATTGCATTCAAGTTTTAGGCGAGTGCTTTGTTATCATTAATTCATGTGTAGTAACTGCTACTCTAGCGTTTATTACATTATATATTGATATGTGGATGTCTTGTTACTACCGTTACATGCCTAACAATTACTACTGTAGCTTTTAGTACATGATACATCGCTATACTAGTTGATATATGATGTTGTAACTTTGTATTCAACTCACCTGATACCGACATGTTAATTATCTGACACTGATATGTTATACTTGACACCTGATCTATGACACTTGATATCTGACACCGATACTTGACATGTTATCACTTGACACCTGATACCTGATATCTGATATATAACACTTGACAATTGACATGCTATCACTTGATACTTGACATGTACTATCACCTTGTACCGACACATTTGACCTGATATTGTGACACCTGACTGGATACTATTACACCTGACAACCGTATTACTTGCATATTCATGATTATCACTTATACGAGAACTTGACATGATTATTATATTGTTATCAGATTTGGTACTCCTAAACTCTTGTGCTCCTAAACTCTTGTATACTTAAACCCCTAAGAAAAGGGAGACCCTTGATACTACACTCCTGTTGATCCCCGTAATAGGATGACCATGGATATTGGACTATTGTGAATACCCTGTGGACATTATCACTAGACAATCTGTAATAATTGAACAACTTACACCGGGATGGGGGAAAATGATGAGTACCGATATAGCTTCTGTTTTTATGGTGGCCATACAAATATTATATAACTAATTTCAAGGATTCGACCTGGAGGCCACAAGGTATTTCCGTGGGGTGTATGATTGAGTTGGAACCTACACAAAATACAGAATTTCAGAACTAAGAATGAAAGGTGCAAGGTGCTCAATTCTACCGTTATAGCAAGTGGCTATCGGGTCGTGATCCACAAGGAGGGACTAGCGATGGAACCTTTTTAGTAAGTTCTCTTTTAAATTACAATTAATGGTTAAAAATCTTCTTTTAGTTCTTAAAATGAAAAGTGAAAAATGAGTTAAAGTTGAGTTGGAAAGAATGTGGTAGAATGAGAAGGTGGAGAAAAATAGAAAATAGACATATGTTGGCCCAAAGGCCCATCACTCTAGTTTTGATGATGATCAACTCATGAAGTTATGATTACTAATGATCTTGTGTTTAATTAGTAACAGATTCATTATCAAGATCTTAGTAGGTGTGGAGCTTCAACAAAGGATTTAAAGTCAAGTTGGAAGCTAGCACCGGTTGATTCACGAGCCTATGCATCAAGACCACATCTAGAGATGAGCTCGGTGGATTGCACTTGGACCAAGTCAAGAAGATGAGAAGCCTTCAAGGGAAGACTTCAAGAAGTTGAAGACTTGTGTCTAGGTATAAGATTTGTATTTTTATTTTAGATAAAATGTAAAGGATAGAATAGTTGGTGGATTGCTCAAGTTATATCACACACACACTCTTGATAGAACTCTTGATAGGATTGCTTTCATAAAAGATTTCTATGTCTTAGAAAAGATTTTTATTTTGGAAAAAGATTTTTTCTTTGTGACAAAATATCTACTTTGGTTTTTAGTATTTCTATTATACACATCTTTAACCAAAACCAAGTTATATGCTTAATGACAAAAACATAGATATATCATTATGATTGTGTAGTGGATCATATCCATACACACTATACTTTAAATGAACTCAAATATCTTGTTTTTGTATTTTGTGAAGTTATGGAAAAACAAGTTTTAGAAAAACATATTTTTAGAAAAACAGTTTTTATTGTGATTAAAACTATTTTTTTGGATTTACTGTGAATTTATGGGATTTTTATTGAGTAAAAAGACCTATTTTCAAATCCCGTAACTGTGCAAACCTGGAACTGGCTGACAGGCCTTTCCGGTCGACCGAGTCGGTCGACCGCTCCATGGCCGGTCGATCTCGCGGTCGACCGACGTGCACAGACTTGTGCACGTCTGGCAGCACAGTGGCCGGTCGACCGGGACGGTCGACCGCTGGAGACTACGGTGCTCACGGGTAGATTCGGTCGACCGGGCCGGTCGACCGCAGAGCCCCAACGGTCAGATTTTTGACCGTTGGCGGTCGACGGACCCGGTCGACCGACTGTACTGACAGAACCCAACGGCTAGGTTTCTGGCAGCCTATAAATTGGGGTTTTGTCATTGTTTTCAATACAAGATTTTGGAGACTTCTTGAGCCTGTTTTTCTGATACTTTGAGAAGAGTTTTCTCCACAAAATAGAGAGCAAATACTTCCCATCTTAAAGGGAGTTTTTATCAAGAGAGTGTAAAAAGTGATTCTTTGAGTTTTCCTCCATAGCTTTCTTTCCTTGCTTTCTCACACAAACACTTGAGCATCCATTGAGCTATTCATCCTATAGGTGTTGTAGTGAGAGTTTTTGTAGGTGATCAAGTGTTTAGATCACCAAGATTTCATCTTGTACTTTGAGGAGACGGGCAAGTGTGCTCGTGGTTGTTTAGGGTTCGGGTGCGAACTCTTGTAGCTTGAGGTGCGGCCTCGACGAGCCGGTGGGCTTGTGGTGTGTAAGGGACTAGAGAGTCCAAGGGCTTGTAGGTTTTGCGGCACCGGGGAGAGATCCATTGGGATCTTGCATAGTGGAAATCCTTCGTGTGTCGAAGGCGGGGATGTAGAGCAAGTGTGCTCGAACCTCGAAACATACCCTTGTGTTTGCGATTGCTCTTTCTCTCTCTCTTGTCTCTTATTTATATCTTGCATTCAATTATTATCTATCTTTATATGCATGATATTCACTTGTGCTCATATTTGCTATACTTGCTTGGGATTATTGTTAACACTAGTATTCAACCAAGAGAGCCAACGCGGCACCTCAACCCATTCAAGGGGAATCTAGAGGAGCTTGTCCAGAGCCTCGCAAGGGGAATTCGGTAACACTCTTGTGTTATACATAAGTGTTTAATTAAAAGAAGTTTTATTTGGTCATCTTAGTTTTAATTCCGCATTATTTGTTCATAAGTGACCATTAGATTAGCCATCACCTATTCACCCCCCCCTCTAGGTGAACTTACAACATATACAAAGAAATCGAAATGAGTGATGAAAAAGTTGGGTGTTGTTTGTGTTGGTGATCTAAACTAAAGAAAAAGAAAAGAAAGAAAAGATTAAAGAAATACTTACCTCTTCTGGTTGATGACTTACTTGGAACCCTTGCATGTTCTACCTTGCTTCAGAGGCATTCAACGCATAAAACATAAGATCGAGCTCAGTCCCCATTCGTATTACATCATCAAGATGAATAAGAATGAAATGATACGGAATCTTGAGGAGGAGAACATCATCATGTAATATCGTTGGCACTCACACAAACATGACATACTGATGCTTCTAGATTCACTTGAATGCTTATCATAACCAAAATAGTAAAAGTAGAAAGAAGAAGAAGAAAACAAAAGTAAAGATAAACATAAAAAAATACCTTTTATTGCTTGCAGAAACAATGGAAGAAAGGAGGAGGTACATCGGTGTCACTCTCAACATAAGCCTCTTTCTTACTTACATGAATCTCAGTCTAAGCTATACTTACAAAGAAATAAAAATTACATGAAAATAAAATAAAAACCTACACTAAAAAGAATGAAAATGTGGACTAAATTCTATCTCTGCATGGTCGTCCCTGGTACGCTCTGCAAATCTCAGTATTTATAGACAAAAACCCACGTAGGAGAGCGTATGAAGATAGGGGGAGCAAACGCTCCCCCTAACTCCCTAACAAAGTAGTGAATCCGCAGCAAATGTCGCATTTTCGCGACTTTGCTGTGGGCAGGTGGCCACAGCAGAGAGGTGGAGCATCCAGGTTTCAGGATATGACTTTATCTTCAGCTGGATTTTTAGTTTTATCTCCGGAATTGTGACGAAACGGCCTTTTATCCTTGGCTTCAACCGATTGATTTGTAGGGATTTGTTCTAACTAGTTTTCAACCGATCTGAACTGACCTGATCTGCCCTGATTTACTGAGTTCAAATTAATTCTGATTTAAATCAGCATTTGATGGGCTTTTGGGCTCATTTCTCTTCACTCTCCTTTAGGAATGGGCCTGCAAATAAATTAAACAATAATTAGGAAAAAGCAGAGTTTATTTTATAATAAGTATGAGAATATGTTAATTAATGTGCAATATTAGTGACCGATCACACCCCCATACCAATCTTTTGCTCGTCCTCGAGCAAAATAACTAAACAAAAAATTATTAGACCACTTTCGCAGGTCACGCGATTGTACTGAGCATGTGCAACAAGCCGTTAAACATCTAGGTTACTCCTAGAGGACGAGTTTTGTCTCGTGAGGGTTTTCAGTGAATTACACCCACGAAATTCGTAAAGAAAGAGAAAAATGTTAGTATTTTAAAAACACATTTTGAAAGAAAAATATTTGAAATATTATTGTAAGTTTTAAGTAATCTATAAGTTATAGGAAAATCGAATTTTTCATTCCTAAACTTAGTCTCTATTAAAAATTTATTGTCAATCAAAGTAAGGGGTCAAATTGTACTTCTCATCTAGTCTATTACTTTACTCTAAGTCATATGCACCTTGTGACTGTGAAAATTTTGACTAAGGGTTCTTTAACTCTAACTATTATGCTTTATTTATTTATATATATATTTTTGGCGGTATTGTTCCTTAGTTCTATTAGGCTTTCTAATCTGTCCATGTAACGAGCCTTTAATCGGTGACTTCCAGACCAAACGGTCTTAGGGCACCGGGTGAGAAAACACCCCAAGAACTTAAGGACTCGAGCAAACAAGCTCACAAAACTAAGGATTTTATTATATGAACCACTTTTAGGCGTGAATACTTATTCTTTATTAGGCACAAATACCCAGCTTAATCAGAAGAATTTTTTTTATATATATATTTTTCTCAAACTTATCTAATCATCTTTCACATAAATATCAAGGCTTACTTAGGCCAAAGCACCTAGCTAAATAATTAGATTTGTTCATCTTTCATAGATATTTTTTTAAAATTTTTTTTAAGGCATAAGAATCTTTGTTTTAGAACCCTAAGTGTGTAAGTATATAAGTGTGCATATTTCATCAAGGTAAAGATCACGACAAAATTATTTTGACAAATTATCTTTCTAACCCTAAAAATCAAACAAATAATCTTATTTTGACCAAGTATAAGAAATCCTAATTTGGATTTTCCTATTCCTTAAAATTGACTAAATTTCTTACAAGAAATATGTCAAATATTGTTTCTATTTTCAAAAAGTTTTTAAAAGTAAAGAAAATGTTAATTTGTATTTTCTTTTTTTAATAAAAAGAAAAAAACCTAAGTTATGTTAGACCCTCCCCGACACCTATCTCATGCATTATCCTCAATGTATGAATTAATGCATAGATGCATGAAAAAGAAGAAAGGAAAGGAAAATATTACCTTAGGTAGTGGCTCCGGTGGTGGTCTGATTGGGTCAAGCGTTGCTTCCCAATCTAGATAATGTGATAGTTCACGGAACCTACCTTTATTGACCTCTTTTCTATTTACATATTTACAGTCCCCAGTATGAATAGGATCATGAAAGATCCTATCGTGAAACTTACTTTCTTTACATGACCAGTCCTAAAAAATCATCACAGAGTCATCATGGTCTATGCCTATGTCCAACAAAAGAATGTGACTTGGTGGAATGGTTGACTTGGACTCAAGAATGATAGGTTCAGGAACCAATACAAACTCAGGAAAATCAACTAGGGATTCGAGAGTTAGTTTTGGTTTAAGCGTTGAGTCCAAGTCCAAGGATTAATATTCACATTCTTTTCCCATCAATGGAATGTGACTATC
Source organism: Agave tequilana (assembly GCA_038442645.1). NCBI lineage: Eukaryota > Viridiplantae > Streptophyta > Magnoliopsida > Asparagales > Asparagaceae > Agave > Agave tequilana. Next base: position 72,769 of record JAVJIF010023764.1, read on the forward strand.
CAAAATTGGTGATTCAATTTCAAAATCTATAGGTACGGGAATAAATGTTGGCTCAGAAAATTGGTCAAATTGGGTAACAATACCGCAGTCAACGTAGATTCGAAGATGGAAACTGAATCACAAAGTTGGGGATCGGGTTCACATTCATGATCAAGTTCAATCTCATTAAAATGAAAACTTGCCAATTCGTCAATGGGTTGATATTGGTCAAGTTCACAGCTTTGTGGTGAAACTGAATTTGGTCAAAGTCTTCAAGATACCATGATTCTTGGTTTTCATCAATATGGTTAGAAGTGTTAGGAATAGTCAAAAATTGAATAGGGAGAGTTTTCTTATTCCTACGCATGTTCTCCAATCTACTAATTCTTGCTTCTATCATATCGAGTGGATCATTTTGACATTGAATCATGGTTTCCATACTCTTTTCTAAGTTGGCTGTTCTCCTTGAAAAATAGAGTAAGGATCTGTGACTTGAAAATTTTTACGGGATTTTAAGTGTTCTAAAATTTGAATTCGTCGCTCAAGCTCATCTAAGGCTTCCATCCTCTTTTCCCAGTCAATAGATTCTTCTAATAGTTGTTCAGGAGAAGGAGTATATGAAGCTCGATGTTGGTAGGGTAGTTGACAATATGACTCGGGGGAGTTGTATCCCCATTGACTCTGTGAAGAATAGTGATGATTATTCCAGTCTTATTGGACTGGGGCACGTAATGATTCAGATAAGACCAATCTGGCACACTAGGTTGGTTAAAGTTATGATATGCCAGGTTGGTAATATCTGAAAAAGAGGTCGGGGTGTAATATGGATTACCATTAAAATTGAAAAAATTATTGTTATAAGCCATATCACACAGGAAATGTCAACACAAACAAAGAAAAACAAACAAATAAAAAGAAAGAAAAAAAATCTAAACTAAGTTAGGGTAGACCTTTGACCTAGACGACTCCTAACTGGTTAGACTGTCCACGGGAGGTATAATGTAGACTTTAACCATAAGCTAATCAGCCAGGTCAGGGCAAGATTAGTGGGAGGTATCCGCGCAAAAGCGACTGGCCTAATTAAGCCAACCACCAGCCTTCGGGGTTTCGCCCCTCAATCCCTTTCCTTAGATATTGATTTGGCAGGAGTCAAATTCTAACACATTCCCCCTTAGAATAATCTCCTAATTGAGCCGAGATGTCCCTAGGGCCAATGTCTACTCATTTTTAGTTAGGCTTGGGTTAGTGAGTGAGGAGATTGTTTGTGAGCTAAGGGAGGGTAATGACTTCCCCACCTTATCTTGTTTATAGGACAAGCCCTTAAGATTGATTGTGCAAAGTGTGCAGGATAAAGAAAAGTAACATTCAACAAGCAAATAATCACTCAAGAATGTTTCTTAAACTATATGCCATGCAAACGTACCTTTTACTCCAGCACTCTTTAACAGTAATGTAAAATGTAAATGAATTAGACACGCGCCTAAATGTAAAGTCTAAACCGTTTTTATCATTTAACAAACATCATTTTACTGTTGAGGTTAAAACAGGGATTGTGAATAGCAGATATAGCAAGAATATAACACACAAAAACTTAATTTTTGCAAGCAATATGTCCTGAAAAAAAGAGTTTTAGCAGTCCAATAAAAATTTCAACTTTTGTACTAGTAATTTCTTGAAATTTTGTTTCTTACTTTCGAGAGTAGGGGCACAGAATAGCAAGTCTTTTTCTGCAAAGCTTGAATGCTAGATCTGAATCTTGACGTCCCTAAAATATGACATCAAACTTGTTAAAAAATAAATACACCGTTCCCTCCCCGGTAACGGCGCCAAAAATTGATTGAGTTGGAACCTGCACAAAATACAGAATTTCAGAGCTAAGAATGAAAAGTGTAAGGTGCTCAATTCTACCGCTATAGCAAGTGGCTATGCGGGTCGTGATCCACAAGGAGGGACTAGCGATGGAAGCTTTTTAATAAGTTCTCTTTTAAGTTACAATTAATGGTTAAAATTCTTCTTTTAGTTCTTAAAATAAAAAGTGAAAAATGAGTTAAAGTTGAGTTAGAAAGAAAGTGGTAGAATGAGAAGGTGGAGAAAAATAGAAAATAGACATATACAAAGAAATCGAAATTAGTGATGAAAAAGTTGGGTGTTGTTGGTGTTGGTGATCTAAACTAAAGAAAAAGAAAAAAGAAAAGATTAAAGAAATACTTACCTCTTCTGGTTGATGATATATCTGGAACCCTTGCATACTCTACCTTGCTTTAGAGATGTTCAACGCATAAAACATAAGATCGAGCTCAGTCCCCATTCGCATTACATCATCAAGACGAATAAGAATGAAATTATACGGAATCTTGAGGAGGAGAATATCATCATGTAATATCGTTGGCACTCACACAAACATGACATACTGATGCTTCTAGATTCACTTGAATGCTCATCATAACCAAAAAAGAAAAGTAGAAATAAGAAGAAGAAAACAAAAATAAAGACAAACATAAAAAAATTACCTTTTATTGCTTGCAGAAACGATGGAAGAAAGGAGGAGGTACATCGGTGTCACTCTCAACATAAGCCTCTCTTTCTTACTTACATGAATCTCAGTCTAAACTATACTTACAAAGAAATAAAAGTTATATGAAAAGAAAATAAAAACTACACTAAAAAGAATGAAAATGTGGACTAAATTCTATCTCTGCATGGTCGTCCCTAGTACGCTCTGAAAATCTCAGTATTTATAGGCAAAAACCCACGTAGGAGAGCGTATGAAGATAGGGGGAGCAAACGCTCCCCCTAACTCCTTAACAAACCGCGACATTTGCTTTGTCGTGGCCAGGTGGCCACAGCCAAGAGGTGGAGCGTCCAGGTTTCGGGATATGACTTTATCTTCAGCTGGATTTTTAGTTTTATCGCTGGAATTGTGACGAAACGGCCTTTTATCCTTGGCTTCAACCGATTGATTTGTAGGGATTTGTTCTAACTGGTTTTCAACTGATCTGAACCGACCTGATCTGCCCTGATTTACTGAATTCGAATTATATCTGATTTAAATTAGAATTTGATGGGCTTTTGGGCTCATTTCTCTTCACTCTCCTTTAGGATGGGCCTGCGAATAAATTAAACAATAATTAGAAAAAGGTAGAGTTTATTTTATAATAAGTATGAGAATATGTTAATGAATGTTCAATATTAGCGATTGATCAGTGTACTGGCACCCCTACTACCCTGCCTCCTGCTGGGTGTGTCGTATTCTCCTGGGTATATTCCTTTGGGGAGCGGTGACACCCTATTCTTGTTCAAGCGTATACTAAGTCTTACGGGCATATAGTAAGACCCGGTACCTAGCGATACGTTATGGCTCAGTACTGGATACTCTTGGACTGTTGTCCCGGGCATGCATAGGACCCATTCTAAACATGGTTCGTAAGCAACCTCGCTCGACTTGTGTGCAGAGGTATATGGTATGGTATGGGACATATACCGAAACATACAAATTGAACGAGTCTTAATAATAACTTGATAATTGACTTCATGCCACATGAATTTTAATGTCATTTCCATATTTTACCATTTATTGTGATTATTCCATGCTTGCTGATTCGAGTATATAACACTTGACTTGCTACACTTACTTTTGTTTCATGCCACATAAATTTTAATGTCATTTTCATATTTCACTATTTATTGTGATTATTCCATGCTTACTGATTTGAGTACATAATACTTGACCTAATGCATTTGCTTTTATTTATACTTGCCATTTGGTTTCTTCTTGCACTCGCTGGGTTGCCTACGAACAACCCTGAACTTGCATGTTCAGATCATACAGCTTGGACTGAGGTGGACCCTTCGGCTGAGGAGCAGGCCTTCTTCGAGGAGCAGGCGGATCAACCGTAGCTTCATCCCGTCTTGCCCCGCTCGCAAGATTCACTCTTTTTGCTCGTGAGTTCTTATCTTTTGTACCCTATACAGTCTACTTTTGTGCTTCCTGATGATGTAATACTTATGTAATATTATGTCACAATTTGTGATGACTGAGTACTTGTACTTTTGTGTTGAAATGTATATTATCACGTATTTTCATACTCTGATTCCTGTATTGTACTGATGCTTAGCGTACATACGTGATGGTACTATCGCCCCGCGTATGTACGTCATAGTAGTGTCTCCGTATCCGTGGGATCAGGGCGTTACAGACTCTGTGAAGAGTAGTGATGATTATTCTAGTCTTGTTCATAGTATTCGCACTGGGGCATGTATTGATTCGGATAAGACCAATCCAGCACACTAGGTTGGTTAAAGTTATGATATGTCAAGTTGGTAATATCCGTAAAAGAGGTCAGAATGTAACATGGATTACAATTAAAATTGAAAAAATTATTGTTATAAGCCGTATCACACAAGAATTTTCAAAATTGAACAAAGAAAAACGAACAAACAAAAAGAAAAAAATCTAACCTAAGTTAGGGTAAACCTTAGACCTAGACGACTCCTAACTGGTTAGACTATTTATGGGGGTTATATTGTCAAATCTGACCACAAGTTAATCGGCCAGGTAAGATTAGTGGGAGGTATCCGTGCTTAAAAGCAACGGGCCTAATTAAGCCAAATCACCAGCCTTCAGAGTTTCGCCGCCCAATCACCAATCTTAGACACCGATTTGGTAAGAGTCAAATTCTAATCAATTCTCCCTTAGGTCAGTCTCCTATATGAGTCAGAGATATCCTTAGGGCCAACGTCTACTCAGTTTTAGTTAGGCTTGGGTTGTGAGTGAGGAGATTGTTTGTAGGCTAAGGGGTAATGACTTTCCCACCTTATCTTGTTTATAGGACAAGCCTTTAAATCAATTTAGTGCAATGTGTACATGAAAAGTAACACTTAAGCAATATAAACAATTCAAAAGTGTCCTATACTACATGCTATGCACACGTACCTTTGCTCCAGCACTCTTCAACAGTAATGTAAAATGTAAATGAATTAGAGACGTGTCTAAATGCAAAGTATAAACCGTTTTTTAGCATCTAATAAACATCAATTTACTGTTGAGGTTAGAAAGTATGTCTAGTGAGTTAAATAAGAAAATAAATACCTGCAGAAATTTAGCTTTGCAATTCAGCCAACTTGCAAAAATACAGGTTAGTAGTTCACTCAGATTGCCACTGGAATGTAGCAAATCTGAGGGCTTTTGGGATCTGGTTTCTTGAGCAGAGTCCAGGGCCACTTATATGTCCACTGTAGCAAAAATTTCCTTGATATCTATCACTGCACACTAAAAACAAAGAATAAGGTTAACCAAAAATGTAAACTTAAAAAGAGAATTACCTACCATCCCTCCCCGGTAACGACGCCAAAAATTTATTGTAAGTAAATGAAGTGAGAATTACCGTCTAGCTTTGGGCAACGGGTCATGTCCACAAGGAGGAATGCGATGATAGCTTTTCGATGTATTATTTAAAAAACAAAGAATGGTGTTAGTGTTTTTTTTTATGTTAAAAAGAGAATGGAGGGTAGGGAAGTGATTTGAAGAAAAATTGAAAACTTAAAGAAGGCTTCAGAAAAGATAACCTTTAAAAGGCTTGAAGATTGGTTTGTTGTTTTAATATATGAAAAAGATCTGGGCTCACTATCTTACTACTGAACGATATATTCCTCTCTTGAAAATCTCAGTGCCTCAACTTGACCATAAGCAAAAACTTAAGTTTGAGTTTTGAAAGTCTTAAGTAAAGCAAATAAGATTGTTTGGAAAAGTTAACTCTTTTTTTTAAGAATTCGTCTTGAACTGAATGTTAAATCATCAAGTTGTCTTTCAAGTTGAAATAAAAATAAGTTCAAGTGATGTTTTAAAAATAAAAGTTTTAGAAATCCAAACCATCCTCATGTGCCTTCAAGATCACTTTCAAAGAAGCAAGGCTTAGTTTAAGGCATTCATATTATTCCGTTGGGTTCTTTACATCAAAATCATTCAAAACAAGAGGGATCGAAGAAAGAGATGATAGTGAGCCCAGAAAAATAAATTTAGCTACTTATAATTAACGACATGTAAATGAAATAAAACATACCCGTGAAGTGGAGAAGAAGAGAAGTCTTGATCCTTTATTGATGTCACTTCAACTTCAGATTACAATCACACTTTTCCTCTTTCTCACTTGTATCTGGACTGAACTACAAATTAAAAATATAGACACAACTTCTCATTTACTATCTAACAAATAACCTAAACCTTAAAAATAAAGAGAAAAACTTAAACTATTATTCGGTCCATCATTCTCTGGAAAATGTAGTATTTATAGGCCAAAACCAAACGGGGAAAGCGTGCGAAGATAGAGGGATCAAACACTCCCCCAACAAACTCAACTAAGCCACAGAAACACGGCTTTGGCCGCATTTTCATGGCCTGGGTGTTGCCAGATGGCCACACCGGGGGGTGCTGCTTCCTGGTTTCGCGATATGATTTTATCTCTTACTGAATTTGTAGTTTTGGGTCTTGGATTTGACAAAATCTCTTGATTTGCCTAATTGATTTGTGAAGATCTTATTTTAACCAATTGATTTATGAAGATCTTATTTTAACCGCTTGTTCAACTGGTTTTATCTTCTCTGATTTTCCCTGTGTTGTCTTAATCTGCCCTGGTCTTTGATTTAGAATTAATTCTGAATTAAATTAGAATTTTGATAGGCTTTTGGGCTCGTTTTCTTACCTCACCTATAGTAATGGGCCTACATTTTATAAAGAAGAATATAAGACTAAATACATGATTTATTAGACAATAATTATGGGAATGTGACATTATATACGCAATATACGTGACCAATCGTGGGTCCTACAACATCAATTCCCTATGCTTCAAACGGCCATGAAGCGACTGTAGGTGGAGTTGCTCCTGGGGTTGGTGTCTAAAATCAATATGGATTTGATAGGCTTTACACCTTCTTACATATTTAACTGTGTCAGCGATCATGGTTGGCCAATAATAGCCGAGTCAGTTCAGTTGGTCTTTAAGCTTTGGGCGTGGTTAGTGAGCTCCACATATGCCATTGTGGGCCTCTTTAAGTACTTCTCATGCTTTTGAGCTGGATAAACAATGAAGAAGTATACTGTCATATGAACAACGGTAAAGCATCTTCACCACTGCGTCTAGTAGAATCGATCAAATCTTCATCGAACAAAAGCTGCTTCCTTAGGATCGTCGGGCAGTATGCCATGCAAAGCGTAATCGATGATCGGGAATCGGCAGTCCTTTGGTTCAAAGCTGGTCGAGAATGTATGAACTTCGCTAACCTCTAAATCGTACTTCTGATAGAAGAGATGACGAGTAGCCACCGTAAGACGATAGATAGAGTCTGCTGGTAAGGCCAATGTAGTCGCGAGCACAGCTAAAGCATCTGCCTTTATATTCAGGAGGCAAGACACGTGGCTAATGCAGAAGCCATCAAATGAGTTTACTAACTTACTGGATGCATGGTGGTAAGGTATCAGGTCTTCATGATAGACCCCATACTCTCCTTTGACTTGGTTGATGATCAATTTAGAGTCACCGTAAAAATTTCAAGGTATTGTACCCTCATTTGCTGAGCGAGTTGGAGGCCAATGAGTAAAACATTGTACTTAGCTACCTTATTAGAGCAGGGCTCTCTTAATGAAAATGCCTAAAAAATAACGTGATTCTCGAGCGAGACAAAGACCACCCCCACACTGGCAATGATCTTGCCTGCAGGGCCTGCTCTTGATGCATCGTCAAAGAATATCTGCCATACATCATCTTCTAAGATCATATTGGCTTCGATGACCTTGTCTGGAATGTCCATGTGTAGTTTTGACATTTCTAGAACTGGATGGGCTGCCAGAAAGTCTGCGAGAGTTTATCCTTCGACCACTTTTTGGGGGACAAAAGTCTTGTCGTATTGGGATAGTAGAATGGCCCAATTAGCCAGTTTAGCGTTCAAAGATCCCAGTTTCGTCATGAGAATGCACAGTGGATTGACTCTCAAAATGACATGTTTGGTTTAGCCAACCAAATAACATCGTGTCTTCTGGATAGCGAAGACGAGAGCTAGACACTCCTTCTCGACGGGATTCTATCAAAATTCGGCCCCGATCAAAGTTATGCTCAAGTAGTAGATGACCTGTTCGTAGATTTCATCGTTCTTCTGTGCTAGAAGAGCGCCCAAAGAGTTGTCCATAGTTCGTACATAGAAGAAGAATGATTTTCCCAAAACAGAAGCTACCAGGACTGGAGGCTTGGTCAGATTCTTTGATATCTTCAAAAGCCTTTTGGCAAGCTTCATCCCATATGAAGGAGACGTCTTTTTTGATTAACCATGTAAACTGTTAGCAATGACCTGAGAGATTTGTGATAAATCTTCATATATAGGCTAGTCTGCCTTTTAGACCTTTGAGCTCTTTGAGGGTCTTCGAGGGTTGCATGCCCTGAATTGCCTCAACTTTGTCAGGATCAAGATGAATTCCTTTTGATGTAACTATGAACCTAAGGAACCTACCACTCGACACTCTCAAGAAAGATTTGGTCAGGTTCATTTTAGTTGGCAAGCTAGCATGATGTTGAATATGGTTCTCAGGTCATCTAGACGGTTGCTTTTGCTGTGACTCTTGACTGCAATGTCATCAACATAACATTCGACCATTTTCTGTAAATGATCACTAAAATTTTGCTCATGGCACGTTGATAAGTTGCACCGACATTCGTCAATCCGAATAGTATTACTGTGTAACAGTATACCTCCAATGGCATTCTGAATGATGTATGCTACTCATCATCTGGGTGCATCTCAATTTGATTGTACCCTTAAAAGTCTTCCATAAGGGACATCCTTTTGAAGCCACATGTGTTGTCAATCATGACATCAGTAATGGGCAACTAAAATTCGTCCTTAGGACAGGCTGCATTGAGATCACGAAAGTCGATGCAGATCTGATCTTTTTATTTTTCTTGAGCACAGGGATAATATTAGCAACCCAGTATGGCTGTTGTTCCTCTCGAATAAAACCATATTCGATGAGTTTATAAACTTTAATTTTGATTTCTTTCATGATGTCAGGTCAAAATCGTCATGTTGCTACTTAACTGGTTTAGCATCCAGTTTGATATTATGAAAATACATAGCCACCTGAGGATCGAGGCCTGGATCTCTTCATATATCCAAGCAAAGATGTCAAAATACTCTTGTATGAGAGATATAAGGTCTTGTTTCTCTATTGGCAACAAGTTTTCGCTTATAGAGATGAGCTTTGGATGTGCTTGATCACCCACGTCGACTTGGATCACCTTATCTTCGATCGGAGGTTCCCGCTGTTTGAAACGCTTCTCTCATTGAAGATCAAGTTGTTGAACCTATGGATCAGCGTCGAATGGCTCAATGTCTTTGTCTTGCTCCATCTGACTGATAGATGTCATGTTGGTGAAGAGTTTTTTGAAGACTATCCCACTACAACCAGAGTCCCAGCTAGATAAATCTGAAGATTGTGATGGTTTTGATCTATCAGACTCTGGTTTCGACTGTGTAGGTGGAGTGACATATCCCAACCCCCTGCGTGTGCGGTCATAACAATTGGGAGTTTTTCCTTCAGGTACGAAAGGCCGCAAAGGTATGCATCACCCTTATCAAACCATCTCCGCGATTTAAGCTGTACCCCATTCTTTTCATCATGCGGTGTGCTGACCGTACATAATGAAAGAATTGTTGGGGTTCCAAGTCATCGTCTGATTCTCTAGATGTTGGGGCGTGAGCTCGGTCTCTGCCAAATGCAATTGGTGATTGGTCCCTTTTACAAGGAGGGATAACAAGCAGACCCTTCATTGTCCTGAATATGCATGCATGCCATTTTAGAGATTAGTAAAGGCATGTGTAAGGACCTAACATTGACAGATACATTCTCAAGACACAAAGAATAATCAAAAGCAATATTCTAATTAAGGACCCACTCGCTCTCATTTTCAGCGGAGTTATTACAATTATAATCATTCAGATATGCTACAATTAGTTCTATATTTGTAGAACCTCGTTCCCGGGATACGTATCCAGATACGTGTCCTGATTTTTTTTGACCGTATTATCTCAATTTTCTCTCTGTATTTGCCTTTGAGTTGTGATTGCTTTTTTTTTTGGGTATCAGATCTGAATTCTCTGTCTTAGAGTTAGCCCTGACCCAGACCGGGAACCCGATACCGGCATACCGCCCAATTTGACTTTCTGGTCATCTGATTTAACTGATTTCAGTTTCAGATACTATTTTTTAATATTTTAGATTTCATGATTTTCTAGAATTTTTCAGAACTTTTCTTCAAAATCTCCAAAACAGGAGTCGGTTGGCATCGTTTACTGATTCTCGATTTTTTAGTTTTCAAATGGGATTGAATTTTCAAAAACGGCTTTCACATTACTTCTTAGAATTTCATTTTCTATCTAAATATATTTTTTGAGATTTTTCTAAATTTATCAAAATTTGACCGATTTTGGTGTCAGCCGGTATCATAGAAAGATTCCAAGATTTTTTAATTTAAATACATTGAATTTCTTAAATCTGATTTCACAAAGCATCTTAAAATAATATTTGCTATTTTTGAGAATTTTTCAGAACATTTCTGAAACAGTCGAATTTTCGCCCTATTAAAATAATAATAATATTTACTGACGTTTTCTTTTCTTGCTTTTTTCCTTCTCTACTCCTCTACATTATACTCCTAGGATATTCTAATAATTATATTATTTTATAATATATTTATTAAAAAATTTACTTATTTTTCCCTTTTCTTATTTTTCTTTTTCCCTTTTCTTCTTTTCTTTCTTTTTCTTTTCTCTTTCTTCACCATGCCCTGCTCCCCAACCATGCCGCCCAAATCCTGGAATGGACCAGCAGCAGCAGTAGCAGGGGAAAGAGGCAGCCCACTCCCCTCATCCCTCACCCATTCTCTCCCTCTCCTTCTCCCTTCTTTTAATTCTTTTCTTTCTTCCTTTCTTTCTATTCTTCTCCACCTTTTTCATTCTTCCCACCAACAACCTCCCACTCATCACCGCCGCCTCCACCACCGGAGCCGCCGCCGCCGCCGCTAGCCGCCGACCATACCCCCACCTCCCCACTTTCCTTCCCCACTTCCACCATCCCCAGTTTCTGTCTCCTTTCCTCCAATTTCAACATAACCCATCACCTCATCTTCCTTCTCTTCTCCAAAATTCACAAATTTTAAACCGGTATTTCATTTCGATTTCAGGCGAGTGCTTTATATTAAACTTAAAAATAACTACCCTTAATTTATAGCATGATATTGATATGTGGACATCTTATTATTACTGTAACATGCCTAACACTTGCTGGTGTAATATTTAGTACATAATTTCTTGCTATACAACTTTATAGATGGTATTGTGCTCAGTATTTACCCAACACTTGATATGTTATACTTGATACCTGATCCATAACACTTGATATCCGACACCGGTATTTTTCATGCTACACTTATCACTTGATATCTGACACCGGTATTTTTCATGCTATACTTATCACTTGATATCTGACACCGGTCCTTGCCATTCTATACTTATCACTTGATACCCGACACCGGTACTTGCCATGCTATACTTATTACTTGATATTTGACACTGGTACTTATCATGCTATACTTGACGGTTGACGTGTTATTACTCACTTGACATGCTATAACCTGGTACCAATACACTTGACCTGATATTGTGAAACCTGATTGGTTACTGTTATACCTGGCATCTGTATTATATTGCATATTCATGATTATTACTTTTACAGGGACTTGATTATTATACTGTTACCAGACATTTGGTACTCCTGAACTCCTGTACTCCTGTATTCCTGAACCCCTGAAAAAGGGTGACTCCTGATATTATATTCCTGTTGATCACCGTAATAAGATAACTATGAACATGGAATACTACGAACACCCTGTGGATATTATTACTAGACAATTCTAATAATTAGACAACTTACATCGGGATGGAAGAAACTAATGATTACCGATACAGTGTCCATGTTTATGATGGTCTTATAGTGTCGCGCAGTCATATACTTGGATTCGACCTGGAGGCCACCAGGCGCTTCCGTGGGTGCACTGACACCCCTACTCTCCTGCCTGCCGGTTGTGCCATAAGCCCCTGGGCCTATTCTTGTAGGAGCAGTGACATCCTATTCCAGTTTGGGCGTACAATAAGTCCCGGTACCTAGCGGTACGTTCCGGCTCAACACCGGATACTCCTTGACCGTTGTCCCAGGCATGTCGGGACCCATTCTAAGCATGGTTCGTCGATCTCAATCAGTTTTCAATAACTTACTCTCCGGTCTGTATGCTGAAGTATGTGGAATGGGACACATACCGCTGTATACAAATCAGATCAGTCCTAATAATATAATAATAACATGCTCCTGATATATGACTAGCTGTACTCTTGATCTATACTGCTCACTACTTATACCGTGATTACTTAATTGCTTTCATACAGTTTCATTATTATGTTATTGTGACGGCAAAGTCAGGTTATATAAACTCAGATTATAGCGAAGTGAGATGTAGGGTATATATATGAGGGTTTCCTTATTTGGATTATTCTTTTGACGTACTAATCTCACAGATCGGTAATGTGGGTTTGTATAACTGATTTTCCTATAGTTACCTTACTTACTGTCTCATTTCATGTTCATATGTGCTTCTATTCATGATACACCTTTTCTGTACACATGTATCTGATATGCACGCCATTTGGCTTTATTATATGTACTCGCGGAGTTGCGTCTGACAACCTTGAATTCTCTTATCCAGATTCTAGAGTCTGGACCATGGTGGCTTAGCTACAGTAGATCAGAGTGCGCAGCAGACCCTTTCGTGACATCAGAGTGCAACCGAAGCTTAGACGCTATTGCAGCTCTTCCTCCTAGCTCTCCTCCTGCTTGGCTCTCGAGGTCCCCCTTGCGGCTCGTAAGCATCTCTCAGTTTTGTTATGTACATCTCTTCATATATTGTACTTTTGTATTTACTGATGATGTATTATTCCTGTGATGTTGTATCACTCTCTGTGATAACCATGTACTTGTACTTTTCTGATGGAATGTATATTACCTCTATGCTTCCGCATTCTTATTCTTGCCTGTATTGATGCTTAGCGTATATACGTGAGGGTATTTCTGACCTACGTATATACATCGCAGTGGTGTCCCCATACCCACCGGATCGGGGCGCCACAATATTAATAGTAGCTGGCTCATCTTCTTCTGATCTTAGTCTGCCTCATTGCCACTGTCGACATCATCGGGCAATGATTGCTTCTGTGGCTCGATATCCTCTTGCTAAAGGAGAGAGTCCGTGAAGTAATTCTTCACTCCTTTGAATGGCTGCACTTCAGTGAATATCGTTGGACCACATCATCATCTCCTAATATTTGAAGCACTGGGGCAGTGTGGAAGGGATGGTCCAGTTGGCATAGATCCATGATCGTCCGAGGAAGAGATTGTAAAACATGTCAGCGTCGATAACGTAGCACGTTACTTCTGATTTCAACTCTCTATTTGGCATCAGAGTATTCGAATCTTGCCTAGAGGGTGACTACTCCTGACATTGAAGCCATGGATGATTGTAGTGGTAGTGGATAGCCTGCTAAGGGGATACCCAGGAAGTAAAGAAGCCACTTTGAGATGATGCTGAGAGCAGATCCCGTATCAACTTGGATCCTCTCGATACAGTAGAACCAATATACCTAGTGTAGTATAGAGGTCTATCATGCTTATTATCTTTGAGGAGCATGTTTCAAGAGTGAAGGTGATGGATGGCACCTGTGACATTGGGGGCACGGAGTCCTATCGTCATCAATAGAGATTATCGATATTTGTGTCAGAAAGGTTTCTGAGTCAGTAAGTACATCCCTAAGTGCCTATCTTGTCTCCTTTGAGAGGCAAAATAGCTCATACAGAGTTATACGAGCCAGAATATTGGCAAGCTATGCCAATATGTCGAAGCGAAAAGGAGTATTGAGCCCTTTTGAAGGATCCTTCTTCAATGATTTATCGAATCAGACCTCCTTTTTTGCTTCCCTTTGTCTAGTGGCGGGGGTGGTGCCAAAGCCTGGACTGGTGCAATCGTTCCTAACGCTGTTGGCTACTGTATTTCATTGGGAGCCTGGTCGTACTATCGCAGGGGTATAGCTTTTCAGATCGAGTGCCTACTAGTTGAGAGGTAGCGAGCTGTGCCGCTAAGGCGAGCTTCTCCTCTTCTGAGTCACTAAGAGAAGTTATATTCATAATGTCATCATCTGTTGCAAGGGAGACGACGTTACACGATTTTCCTTTGAGCTTGGGCTTGCTGGACTCCCATTTCTCATTTTTGATGATATCCAGGTGGACACACATGATCTCTCTAGATTTTTTCGTCATTAGAACGAGGCCCTTGGCTTTTTGTTTCTCTACCATTGGGTTGATAACATTCACTCCATTTTACATCATCATCTTCAGGAAGGTCCCAAAATGAGAATCATCATATTTGGGTGACTTTCTTTTGCTCTGACTTGAGAATCAAAACTCCAGCGTTACTAATGCTTGGATCTTGTCCTTGAGGACAAAGCATTTGATGGTGGGATGATGCACCATTATATGAAAGGGATAGTAGTTGGAATTGTTTGTACGTCCCACTTCATTAGGTCGCCAAACATCGGGAACTTGAGCTTATTACACTTGTGAAGCAAGTGGAAGATTTTCAGCACCTGCTCATCTTTGAAAGAGTAAACCTTCGGTGTGAATTTGAACTCCTGATTATCACTGGTGCTGCTTTTCTGCTTCGGTTGAGCTACCCTGATAGCTCAACTACCATGGTTTCTTTCCCCTTTGGTTGGAAAAACTAGTTTGCATCACACCCTTGGTGTTGATCCCCCCATTTGTTCTTAGGTACCGAGGGTTCAAACTTCTTAGCAATTTCTCAGCTATCTCAGCTTTCTCGACAAGCTCTTTTCGTGGATGGGCTTTGACAGCTCCCATACAAATTTTTTACTTTGTCGAGGAAATTGTGCCGACAAGTCTGGAGTAGCATGGGCAATGGCATACCGGCGGAGCACATAAAAGAAAGGTTGCAATGCCTCTCAATATAATCTCGCACGGATTCTCCTCCTTTCTAGACTGTCGAGAGGAACTTGTTCATAGTCACCTCAGTGTCATCCTCATAGAATCGATAGAGGAACCGTATTTCTAGTTCAACCCAAGAATTGATGGAGCTGCTGGGCAGGCTCCTGAACCAATCAAAGGCTACCTCCTTAAGGGTGCCAATGAATAGGCTAACCGTTGTAACACCCCGCTCCCAGAATACGTACTTAGTTTCGTGTTCATATTTTTCGATCATATTTTTCAATTTACTCCCTGTATTTGTTTTGAATTATGAATTATTTATCTGATCGTTTTGCCTTCGATCCGGATTCGTGGACTCGGAGTCAGCCCCAGTCAGAACCGGGGACCCAATCCTAGGGTATTACTTAATTTGGTCTTTCTAGTATTCATATTTAATCGATTTCAGTTTCAAATATCATTTTTCAATATTCTACATGGAGTAGAATTTCAAGAAACGGCTTTCACATTATTTCTTAAAATCATATCTTCTATCTAAATACTTTTTCTATGATTTTTCTGAATTTATCAAAATTCCACCGGATTTGGTGCCGGCCAGTATCGCTGGTTCATTCCAAGATTTTTAGTTTACAATCGGAGTTGAATTTCTAGATTTCACTTTCACATTGCTTCTTAAAATCATATTTTCTCCTTTAATGCATTTTCTGAGATATTTTAGAATTTATCAAAAACCGGTCGAACCGGTGTCGACGGTTTACTCCAAGAATTTTAATTTGAAAATGAGATTTTTTTGAAAACCATCTTAGAATGACATTTTCCACCTTCAGGTAATTTTGGGGATTTTTCTGGAACAGTCAATATTTCTCCACTTTATTATAATATTATTATTTTTGGAATCTTTCCTTTTCTTTCTTTCTTTCTTTTTCTTTTTCTTTTTCTTTCCCCACCGGCTCCACCAACCGCCTCCACCCCCTTCATTAAATCCCTCTCCCATCCATCACATCCATCCATCTCTCTCCTTTTCTTTTTCCTTTTCTTTTTCCTTATCTTTCTTTCTTCTCTCTTCTTCTCCTTCTCTTCTTCTTCTTCTCCATTTTAGCCGACGCCCTAACCAACGTCCCCTCCGGCGCTCCGGCTACCAACGTCGGCGAGGAAGACTCCCCAACTTCGGCCGTCTCTCCCCAATCTCCTTCCCTCTCGACTATTTCCAAAACTAACACCCCACCTCCATCTTCTTCCTCCACAAAATCACCACCATCTCCATCTCCTTCTTTTTCGTCCTACAATCACCACCACCAACCCATCTCCAAAAATTCCACCACCCAAACACCACCCTCACAACACCTACTCCTCCTCCTCCACCCATCTCCATCAATTCCTCCACCACCACCTAAAATCACCATTAAAATCACCTCATCACTAAATCACCAAATCTCCTCCCTCTCTTTTGTGGTGGTCGACGGCTAGCCCTAGCCTACGCCGGCCATTGAGGGCCGGCATGGCCTCCCCGGCGCCCATCTGCGCCCTCTGGCTGCGCAGTCGCAGCCAGAGTTTGGCCAGGCCAAGGCCACAGGCCCTGGCCGTGGCCTTATTGGAGGGAGGGGGTGCTGTCCCCTCCCTAATTCTCCCCTGGGGTCGGCGCTCCACCGTGGCTGGCGGTTATACCCGGCCAGGGGGATGGAAGCCCCCCGTGCGTGAGCAAGGGGGCTGCTGCCCCCTGTTCTCTCTCTTTCCCATCCTTCTCTCCAGATCTCTCCCCCCCATTTCTCTCTCTTCTCTCTCTTTCTATCTCATATCTTTCTCTCTCTAGTTTTCTCTTTCTATTTGACAGTTGCTCCTTGTTATGACATGACTTGTCACCTGCCTAATATCACCCTCCATCATGCTATCACTTGACACCCGGCATGACATACTTGATTCTTATAATTATCATGAAAATAGAATGATGACTTGACATCTTGATTACATCTTGATATATTTCAGTACAAACTGTACTCCTGATACACCTGTATTCCTGATATTCCTGGCTTGTACCTGCTCATTCTTGAAATCTGATAATTATCTAATAAACCATAAAATGGGACAACTTATATCAGGTCGGGGGAAACTTGCGGCTATCAATATATATTCGTGTTTATAGTGGTATTAGGTATATTGTGCAACTAAAACTTTCGGTCTGACTTGCGGGCCTCCAGGCGACCGAGGGGAGTGCTGGCTCCATCCTTCATGGTATCATCTTAAAAAGGGCATTCTATCAGACCCTCCTGATTGCCTTGCAGTAGATTCCGTTCTCCAGCAACGGAATATCCTGGGCCGTGGTCTCGGGTATGCACGGGACCCACTGTAAATATTATTCATTGATACCCCGTTTGTTTCCAAATAACAACCTTGCTTTACTCATATGTGGATATATGTGCGCTGGAACGCTAGTTCACATATCTAGACATCTGGGTAAGATGAGTAATAATAATAATAAAAGATGCCAACTGAAATCACCTAATGGTCAATTAATGCGGAATTAAAACTATTTATGCAAACTAAAACTTCTATGCTAAACACACCAAGTATAACATAAAAGTGTAGCCAGATTCCCCGTGAAGGGCTCTGGACTAACTCCTCAAGATTCCTCTAGATAAGAATTGAGGTGCCGCTTTGGCTCTCTTGGTTGAATACAAGTGTTGGCAAACAATCCCCAAGCATATAACAATTAAGCACAATGTACATCAAGCATATAAAGATAAAGACAATATAAGCATGTAAGATATAAAGACAAGTAAGAGATAGAGAGCAATCGCAAACACGGGAGAATTGTTTCGAGGTTTAAGCACACTTACTCTACATCCCCGCCTTCAACACTATGAAGGATTTCCACTAAAATCGATCCCACCGGATCACTCGGTGCCGCAACACCTACAAGGAGTTCCAACTAGAACTCTTGGACTCTCTGGTCCCTTCACTCATTCCCACAAGAACAACACACCGCAAGCACGCAAGCTTGCCGAGGCTGCACCTCTATAAAGAGTTCTCACTAGAACTCGAAACACCACGAACACACAAGTCCGCCTCCTCAAAGCAAAGAGAAGTCTTTGGTGATCACAATACTTTGATCACCTAAAAACAATCTCACAACAACTCTCCTATAGGATGGATATATCAATTGAAAGCTCAAGTGTTTGTGAGAAAAATAAGGATTGAAGTTGTGGTGGAAAACTCAAGAAAATCACTTTTGAAAAACTCTTGATAAACTCTCCTTTTGAATGAAAGTATTTGGCTTTTAAACAAGTAGAGAAAACCTCTGAAATAGATAGGAAAAACTAGGTTTAAAACTCTCCAAAAATCTTATCTCAAACAGTCCAAGAAAGCCCCCTTTTATAGGCTAACCAAAAACTAGCCGTTGGGGCCAAATCAACAGCCTGGACGGCTGTCGGCTGACCGCCCGGTCGACCGGCCAACGATCAAATTTCTGACCGTTGAGCCAGCGATCGACCGGCCCAGTCGACCGTGGCCTGGAAACAGAGAGCAGAACTCTCTACCGGTCGACCGCCCGGTTGACCGGGTCTTTCCAGAGAGCAGAAGCTCTCTGGCGGTCGACCGAGTCGGTCGACCGGCCCTCCAGCCAAATAAGGCATCAACGTTTGTGCACGTCGGACGACCGACTCCTGGCTCAGTTGACCGGCCCGGTCGACCGGCAGAAGCCAGAAACAGGGATTATAGGGATTAAAAACTTAGATTTTTGACTTAAATAAAATCTCATAAAATCTCTAAAATTCTACAAAAATAGGTTCAGTAAAATACTTTGATATACAAACATGTTTGAGTAAAATCAAAACATGTTACAAACATTTTGAACTATTTTTGTAACTTAGAAATTTTGGCATAAAACAAAAATCGTATTTTTCCAAATAGATTTTTCAAAAATTTCTCCAAATACAAAAATAAGATATTTTAAACACATTTAAAGCATAGAGTGTATGGATATGATCCACTACACACAAATGATGAAGTATCTATGTTTTTGACAATAAGCACTAAAAATGGTTTTGGTTAAAGACATGTATACTTTGAATTCCAAAAACCAAACTGGTATTTTTCTAAATGAAAATCCTTTTATGAAAACACAAATAAATCTTGAGTGTGTGTGTATATGTACTTGAGCAATCCACCTACTATTCTATCTTTTACATTTTATCTAAAATAAAATCTTAATAAAACAAATCTAGACTCAAGTCTTCTCTTGAAGTCTTCACTTGAAGTGTTCTCCTCCTTCTTGACTTGTTCCAAACCATGATCCAATGAGCTAGACTCCTCTTGAGTACTTGATGTGATCTTGATGCATAAGCTCTTGAATCAACACGTGCTAGCTCCAAAACTTGACTTTAAAAGCTAAACACCTACTAAGATCTTGATCACAAATCTAAGACTAATTAAACACAAGATCATTAGTACTATAACTACATGAGTTAATCATCATCAAAACTAGAGTGATAGGCCTTTGGGCCAACACCAAATATATATTTGTTGTATGCCTTACTGAGTTTGCTTTCATCGGGTTTTACATCGGATTTCTAGTTTATGATCATTACTATATTATACCTGTTCACATCCTGCTTTACCACTTCTGTTCTATTCTACCAGTTTTCTGCTCTTATCTTATCATGCCATGAGTATTCCCTTCTTGATATCACTTGTTGTATAACTACTTGCTCATGTATGCTTGTGCTCATAACACAAATTTTGATGCATATTTATGATTCGAATTTATTGATACACACTTATTATCTTTGCATGCCATTTGACACTCGCATCACCACTCGCTGGGGGAGTTCTGACTCCCCTGGATCCTCATGTTTAGGTACTGGAGCTTGGAGCGTGTGGATTCTCCCAGTTGCTGATCAGATATGCGTAGCGGTAGCGTGGATCCTTGGCAGACCGTCCAGAGCCCTATCCTTCCAGGCGCCCCTGCCTGGCTCTAGAGTTTTCCTGTTATGAGTCGGAGCTTCCTTTTGTATTGTTCATACCTATACATCTCCTTGTATTCTCACAATTGCGCCTATCAGTGATGTAATATTCTTATAATATTATATCACATCTGGTGATAACTTTGTAATTGTACTCATATGTTGGATGTATAATGCACCACGTGCTTCTGTACTCTGATTCTTGCCTGTATTGATGCTTAGCGTATATACGTGAGAGTATTTCTGACCTGCGTATATACGTCACGTAACATCTCCATACCTGTGGGATCGGGGCGTTACAGGATGGTATAAGAGCCTAGGCTTTCACATCCTCAGTACGTCCAGATGGCAAATTAATGGTAAAGAAATTTGCAACTGGAATTGCTTGAGTCCTGGTTATACAATCCAACTACAAGTATAGAGTTATCTATTCTTTCTTGACCATCCTTTCTTTGATTCCTAATCCTTTCGTCTTTTCACTGTTTTGGTTTTTCGCAGCCGTTATACCAACTTAAGATATGGATAGACTAGAGAGGTAGCAGCTGGTTCTGAATAAAGCTATTATATAATCTCTTCGGCCAACTCTATGAAGCTCGGTTATTCTTAAAATTGATCCACGATCGGGTTATCTTTCAAAAATCAATTTTCGCATTTTTCTACGGTTATTCTCTATTCTTGGTTGTATTCTTCAGAATGATCGGTGCCTGGTCTTCAAAATTCTTAACTATCGGTCTTCTCATTTATGCTTAGTATTATCATGATTTTCTTTATCTTCGGTATTCTGGCTCATTCTCGGAGTAATATTAAGTATGTAGTACAGCTGGAATTCTATTGCAAAGATGTGTTATCGGATCTGTATTATTTCGCATCGTTCAAAGATTTATACAGCAGGAAGTGCAGAAGATGTCTTGTAGGATCTATAAACAAGCAACTCAAACACTAGAGGGGGGTGAATAGTGTTTATAAACTTTTTAAATTAAAACTACTTGCAGGAAAGTAAATTTCACAGAATAAAAAACTCAGAAAATGCAAACGCAAAGACAAGAGATTTTATCCTGGTTCGGTCCTTGTGACCTACGTCTAGTCCCTAAGTAATCCGCTTGAGACTTTCCTTTTCCTAATTTGGATACACCCAAAATCAACACCTGTATACCACTTGACAAAACCCCCTTTGCCAAATGTGTACAACTCCTCTTACACCAAGAAGATGGCACCTTGTACAACTTCTCTTCTACACCAAGAAGACGCTCTTGTACAACTTCTATTTGAGTGAATACAATCAATCCTATAAGTCTTGAATCTGTATGTGATTGTGGACAAGGTCTCTTATAGGTGGACTTTCAGAATTCTTTACAATAGAGTAGGAATTGGTGAAGAAACAGAAAGTAGAAGCAAGTTTTAGAAATACAGAATTTTGAACAGAGTTTTTGGGTAGAAAAATTGAGTTTTGAATTGGTGAGTTGATCCTAGGACAACATCCCTATTTATAGGTGAAATCTATAGTCAGTTAGGGAAGTTATCAATTCAAATTTGAAATTTAAAACATTGGATAAAACACCAGAAATCATCAACTGTACAACAGTCAGAAACTGCTATTAGTCTACTAGGGTATGGAGGTTAGTCGACCAGCAGAACAAATTTTGCCATAGTTAGTCGACTAATATAGGAGGCAAGTCGACTATACCAAGACTGATACGGATAACAAGTTTCTAGAAACTGTTTTTAGTCGACTAGTAGAACAAGATGAGTCGACTATATCAGGGGTTAGTCGACTAGGCTCTGGGGGAAGTCGACTAATATTGATGACAGACAATAAACAGAGAGCAGGAATATTTTTGTAGAAGAACTTAGTTGACTGTAAAAAGGATCAAATCGACTTAGTTATAGGTTAGTCCACTATATTAGGGGTCAAGTCGACTATATGACTATTGTGTGTGTGTTCAAGGCTTTTAACAAAAAATTTCTAAAAATACATATAAATAGCCATAGTCTTCATATGAGTTTGAGCAACTAGAACTCTATATAAATGCTTGAGATAGAGCTCCAAATGCATTTGTATCATTTTGTTATCCATCATCAAAATCTTTCAATATGTAAGCTTCAACATGTCTCTAGTCTGATTATTGTTCAGTTGACTTGGGAGCCCTACCTGTAGTGATTCATATCTTGATTGGTATAATTTCCATCCCTGTCCCTTTTGTGTTCATTTTACCCCTTATCAAAATTACGAGGACGCAATTTTTGTAAGGTGAATAGAATGTAACACCCTGCTCCCGGAATACGTACTTAATTCCATATTCAGATTTATCAATTATATTTTTTGATTTACTCCCTGTATTTATTTTGTATTATGAATTATTTATCTGATCGTTTTGCCTTGGATCCGGATTCGTGGACTCAGAGTCAGCCCCAGTCAGAACCAGGGACCCAATCCTAGGGTATTACTTGATTGGTCTTTCTGGTATTCAAATTGTTCGATTTTAGTTTCAAACATCGTTTCCAATATTCTATATTTCCTATGATTTTCTGGGATTTTTCTGAATTAAATTGGAAATCTTCAAAACCGGTGTCGACCAATACCGCTGACCGACTCTCAGATTTTTATTTTACAAATGAAGTAGAATTTCAAGAAATAGCTTTCACATTATTTCTTAAAATCATATCTTTTATCTAAATACTTTTTCTGAGATTTTTCTGAATTTATCCAAATTCCATCGGATTTGGTGTCCGCTAGTATCGCTGGTTGATTTCAGGATTTTTAGTTTACAATCGGAATTGAAATTCTAGATTTCATTTTATATTGCTTCTTAGAATTATATTTCTCCTTGAAGCATTTTCTGAGATTTTTCAGAATTTATCAAAATCTGGCCGAACCAGTGTAAACCGGTATCGACGGTTTACTCCAGGAATTTTAATTTGAAAATGAGATTTTATTTCTAAAAATTGATTTTGTATTATTCCTTAGAATGACATTTTCCACCTCTTGGTATTTTTGGGGATTTTTCTGGAACAGTTGATATTTCCCGATTTTACTATAATATTATTATTTTTGGAATCTTTCCTTTTCTTTTCTTTCTTTTTCTTTTTCTTTCCCCGCCGACTCCACCAACTGCCTCCACCCCCTTCATTAAACCCCTCCCATCCATCACATCCATCCATCTCTCTCCTTTTCTTTTTCCTTTTCTCTTTCTTTTTCCTTATCTTTCTCCCTTCTTTCTCTTCTTCTCCTTTCTCTTCTTCTTCTCCATTTTGGCCGATGCCCTAACCAGCGCCCCCTCTGACGCTCGGCCACCAATGCCCCGACCACCAATGCCGACGAGGAAGACCCCCCAACTCCGGCCATTCCTCCCCCATCTCCTTCCCTCTCCACAATTTTCAAAACTAACACCCACTCCTCCATCTTCTTCCTCCATAAAATTACCACCATATCTTCTTCTTCTTCTTCTTCTTCTTCTTCCTACAATCACCACCACCTACCCATCTCCACCAATTCCACCACCAAAACACCACCCTCACAACACCCTACTACTCCTCCTCCTCCCATCTCCTTCAATTCTTCCACTACCACCCAAAATCACCATTAAAATCACCTTATCACCAAATTACCAAATCTCCTCCCTCTTTTTGGGGTGGCCGGCGGCCACCCCTAGCCTACGCTGGCCACTGAGGGCCAGCGTGGCCTCCCCGGCGCCCATCTGCGCTCTTTGGCCACATAGCCATCGTGGTAGCTACCGAGAGTGCGCTTAGACTTCGAACGTACTTTAGCCTCTGGGCTCTCGCCCACTATCTTGAAAGAGAAGTGCGCTCAGACCATCAGGTCTTTCAGCTCTACCTAGTAGGTATGCTTAGCGCTCAGCAATTTACCACTAGATTCATCTAGGCGAGATGCTGCCAGATTTTCTACTCATATTTTAAGCCGAGTCATCCCGGTAACCTCACCAGGCGCTCTACTATTAAACACTGTTTGCTGTCCATAACTCCAGCTTGCTCAGCTCTGCTTGATTGTACTTAGCTATTACTCTATCACTTGCCATGTACATGTTTGATAGGTTAACATTTGACATGCTATTACTTGATAGCTGTTATCTACATGCTAATATCTAGCACCTCTCTGTATCACTTAACAACTTATGTTTTATCACCTGACACCCGACATGCACCTGTCTGTATCACTTGACAACTGATGTGTTATCACCTGACACCCGATATGCTACTACTTGATAATTGCTCCTTGTTATGACATGACTTGTCACCTGCCTAATATCACCCTCCTGTCATGCTATCACTTGACACCAACATGACGTACTTGATTCTTATAATTATCACGATAACGGGAATGATAACCTGACATCTTGATTACATCTTGATATATTTTAGTACAAACTGTACTCCTGATACACCTGTATTCCTGATATTCCTGGCTTGTTCCTGCTCATTCCTGAAATCTGATAATTATCTAATAATCCATAAAATGGGACAACTTACATCAGGTCGGGAAAAACTTGCGGCTATTAATATATGTTCGTGTTTACAGTGGTATTAGGTATTTTGTGCAACTAAAACTTTCGATCTAACCTATAGGCCTCCAAGCGATTGAGGGAAGTGCTGGCTCCCTCCTTCCTGGTACCATCTTGAAAAGGGCATTCTATAAGACCCTCCTGATTGCCTTGCGGTAGGTTCCGTTCTCCAGCAACGGAACATCCTGGGATGTGGTCCCGGGTATGCACGGGACCCACTGTAAACATTGTTCGTTGATACCCCCCATTCGTTTCCAAATAACAACCTTGCTTTACTCAGATGTGGATATATGTGTGCTGGGATGCTAGTTCACATATCTAGACATCTGGGTAAGATGAGTAGTAATAATAATAAAAGATGCCAATTATATATATTCACTATATGCTTTTCTGAGTTTGCTTTCATCGAGTTTTACATCGGATTTCTAGTTTATGATCATTACTGTTGCCCAAAGGCCTTCCACCCTAGTTTTGATGTTGATTAACTCATGTAGTTATGTTTACTAATTATCTTGTGATTTTAGTTACAGATCATTGATCAAGATATTAGTTGGTGATTGCTTCAAAAAGAGGAGTTTGGAAGCCTTCACTTGGTGATCCCCGTGCCCGAGCTTCAAGATTTCTCATTTGCACTCGGTGGATCACGGTTTGGATCGAGTCTACTTGAAGATGGAGATCATCAAGAAGTCTTAGGTATCCTAGTTTAGTTTAGTGTTTTTAGATCCATTTGTAAAGCTTAGTTTAGTTGATATGCTCAAGTGCACAACACACACAAGTTTTATGTTTGGATATTGGTTTTTCAGTTTTTAGTTTAACCGATATTTGTTTTCATGAATAGATTGATAAAAACAAGTTTAAATAGTTTATATGTATAATATATGTATTCTAGTTATACATACATGCTTACTTGACTTATACAAACTTATTTTGACTTTCCTATTCATGTATAGAAAAATTCAAGTTTGATAAAAATACAAGTTTTGGGTTTTTGATAAAAATGAAAAGACACAAAAATAGTTTCATATTGATTGATATTGAGCCAAACTTTTTAACACATGTTTATGTATCAATGCAAAATGATAAAACTATTTTTGGGTATTTTTACAAGACTTAAAAAGATTTTCTAAAATATTTTTAACATGTGTTTCTGTCCCAGAACAGTGGCTGACAGGCCAGGTCGGCCGACCGCAAGGGTCGACTGCACCAAGGGTGTCGACCGACGTGCACAAGCCGTGCACGTTTGGCAGCCACAGGGACGGTCGGCCGGGCGGCCGACCGGACCAGAGAGCTCTGCTCTCTGTTTATTTGGGTCGACCGGGCGGTCGACCGGGCTGCCCCAACGGTCACATTTCTGACCGTTGGCGGTCGGCCGGCCGACCGGTAGCCTGTCAGGCTGCCAGATCAGCCTAACGGCTAGTTTCTGTTTTGGCCTATATAAACCCCACTCCTTTGGGTTTTTGGCTAAGATTTTCAAGAGCAAAAATTCCCTATTCTCTGGTTTTAAAAATAAGTTTTTAAAGTGTTTTAGAGCCTCAAAGATTTCATCTTTATTGTTTTCAAGGGTTTGAAAAATTCAAAGAAAAATAGTTTTTTGGGATATTGCTTTAGATCTTCATTTCTATCATATTGCAAGTGTTTTCCCAAGGATTTTTCTTTGTTATTTGATTTCCAAAACACCTTGATTTTCACACTTGAGCTATCATCTATCCTATTCTATTAGGATCTTGTTTTGTGGAAAAAGAGAAAAAGGAAAGAGGTTAGTGGTTGAGATATACCACTTGTTGTAAACCCTTGATTTCTTGAGTTGCTCCCTCTTTGGTAGAGGTTGAGGTTGTTGATTTGGGTTGGTGTTTGCTCCCTCTTTGGTAGAGGTTGAGTTGGTTGGTTTGCTCCCTCTAGTGAGAGGTGGAGTTTGGTTTGTAAACCCTCTTCGGTAGAGGTGTTGGTTGTTGTATTGGCTACGGGCCTACCCCTCGGTTGTGAGGCGGTGTTTGAGAGAGGAGTTCGGTACTCCCTTTGTTGTAACAAATCCTCTTCGGTAGAGGTTCCCTCGGTAGGAGTATAGTGGATTAGAAATCCTTCTCGGTGAAGGCGGGGATGTAGAGCTAGGTGCTCGAACCTCGAAACATATCTTTGCCTTTGCGTTTGATCCATTGTCTCTCAACTCTCTCTCTCATTTATTTGTGCAAAGCATCATTTTTCATTCATATCATATTTGATTGTGTATTGCCTTGCATCTTTCATATTGCTCATCCTTATATGCTTGGCTTGATTGTGTGTGTGCCTCACTTATACTTAACCACAAGAGCTTCATATAGCACCTCAACCCATTAAAGGGGAATCAAGAGGAGTTAGTCCAGAGCCCTTCACGGGGAATTCGGCTACACTTGTGTGTTATATTAAGTGTGTTGCAAAATTTGCATTAGCTTTCACATTTAGCGCATTTAGTTTCTAGATTAGCAAGTATACCTATTCACCCCCCTCTAGGTGTTTTTCAATGGTATCAGAGCTAACGCTCCTAATACTTAGGCTTAACATCCTAGGAGTGAGATTCATTTGTTTGCTAATCTATAGTTTGCATTTGCTTGTTTGCACACTCATATAGTTTACCATGGACTTCATGACCCCACCTATGTATGATGCTTTCAACATTCTTGTTTGGAAGACTAGGATGTCCATATACCTCCAAACCCTAGGCTTACATGTTTTCTTGCGGCCACCAAGAAATGCTATCTTGGTAATCGCAATCATATAGGGGCCAATGCACAAGCCCTTGAGGCCATTAGAAGCACATTATCTAAAGATTATCTTATAAGTGTTTCTAACCTTGATTCCGCTTTTGCAGTGTGGAACAAGTTGACAACAACCACCACCTCCGAGCTTCAAATGCCAATTCAACCGGAGGAGTCTAGTGGAGAATCCGATTCTCAATGCTTAATGGTCCAAGGGAATGACTCCCTTGAGGTACATTCGGAATCTCAACTAGATAGTTTTGATGCTAGTTCTTCATGTGATGATTATGTTGATCCCCATGCTTTGGATGAAGAACTATATATAGTTTGTGAAAAACTAATTGAAAAATATAATGTTTTGAAAAAGAAAAGTCTAGAAATTGAAAAAGAAAATAAAAGTTTGCATTCTAGACTTAACAATGTTTTGCAAGAGAAGGAAGAGATTTCTAGTGAATGTGACTCACTTAGATCTCAACTTAATCTTGTTGTAAAAGAAAATGAGTTTTTAAAATCTAAAAATGATTGTGAAACTCTTTTGAAGAAAAATGAAAATTTGTCTTCAAAAGTTGATTTTGTTTTAAAAGAAAATAATTCTTTAAAAAGAGAAATTGATTTTATTTCAAAAGAATTAGAAATTTGTTTAAAGAAAAATATTGTTTTGAAAAATGATTTAGATGCACATGTTTGCCATGCTAGTGTAGCATCTTCATCTAGTCTACCTATTGCATGCACCTCTTCTTCTAAGATTAATGATGATTTTTGTTTGTTGAAGAAGAGAGTGGATTGTTTGGGCTCCACTTTGAGCCATTGTGTCAAGAGCCATACACGTTGGAAAACTTTGTTTCGAAAGAAACAACTTCCATCTTTTCATGCACACCCTCCACGGCATACACATGCTCCTCACGAACACACCCATCACATGTATGCTCATGTGTACACTTGTACACATTGTGGACGTAAGGGCCACCTTGCTAAATTTTGCTATGATAGAATACATGTTGTAAATTTAGCAAATAAATTTGTTTGGGTTAGAGAAGGTACTAACCCCATGGACCCAATAAGATATGGGTACCAAAGACCACCCCTCCTATTTTGATGTAGGTGTGGGCTCTCACATGACGTGAGAGTAGCCGTACCTTGGAGTGGATGCGTTCCGAGCTTCATGGAAATCTATTGGATGCATCACTTTCAAGGAGAGTTTGGTGGAGATGGCCACCATGTTTTGGAGACAAGGGAAGTTGCCTTCTAGGTTTTGGTAACGATTCCTAACTCCTAATTTTTATTTACATGCTTTTAATATTCATTGTTTATAGCATGTTTTATTGTTTAGTGATTAGTATGAAAATGTCATGCTTATTAGATTTGTGATATACATGTTTAGATATTTTTGAGACACCCATGTTTAATATGGATAAATTCTTTTGTGTTCTCACTATTTGGTTGATATTGCGTATATCATATTTCTAATAACATGTGGACATTCATAATGATCATGTTTATGATTTCATGTTGATTTATATCCCGTTTTATGCTTAATGATTTGAATATTGTTTAAGTGTTAGTTTTCATTAAGACTAGGATTTATACTTGTACATATAGTGGGCTACAAATAAATCTATACATGTTTACGCTTGAATGCTTATTTAAACCCATTAGATGTGCTAGTATAGTCTAGTTTTGATGATTCATGCATTTTAAACTTGTATTCCTCTTTTGATTTTGTTTTATGAGTTTTTCATTTCATGTATATGTTTATTTTGCCAAACCTTAAGATATACATGTATACCCCTTGAGTCATTTGCCTTTCATGCAAATCTATATATATGGACTCAATTGTGTTTAAGGATATGTATGTATACTTATTGTGTTGACAATTCATACATATACCTTGAAATGAAATTTGTAAGTGTGAAAATTTAGTTTTCTTGATTTCGTGTTTATTTGTTTAACTTCATGTATATGTCCATTTTATCCAAATTATTGTTATACATATACATCCTTTTGAGCCACGTGCCTTCATGCATATATCTTTGTGGACTCGTTGTGTTTGGATATGTATGTATACCTTAGTTTGTATAAGACATACATATACTTTGAAGATTAAATAAGTTTTTGATGATTTTCTTGTTTCAAGGAATTTTGAGCTTAATTGGATATTTCATAATGCCATGTCACACATTACTTGTACACTCACCATTTTTAAAATATTTCTCATGAGTATGTTTTCATGAGCATGTGTGGACTTTATTGAATATCCAGTGTTTTTAAGTGCTATGTGATTTACATGTGTTTTATGAAAATTATTTTAGTTATTTCCTTGCTTGAAGGATTTCGTACTAGTTTTTCAAATTATTCATATAACTAGTTACGGTATTCTTCATTTTGGTAGAGTTTTTCAAACAAAGCTTATTTTCAAATCTATTTTTGAAAACCCCTACCTTCCATGGGAGGATGGATGGGAGATCATGTTCATGTATGCCTTATAATGAAAATCATTTAAATCTTGAACCATGATTGGGTGATAGTTGTATGAGATATACACTTGATCTTATTGTTATTTCAATTGGTATCATTGAATTCTTTCAATTGGTATCAATTTTGACCTTTCTTATATACTCATATATGTTTGTATGTATGTATGCTTTCACTTCAAACAATATCAAGTTCTATTGGTATCTATTTTCCATACATATATATGTTTGTGTTTATGCTAAGCTTGAGCTTCAATTTTATTTTAATTGATTATTTTAAATTGGAATCAAGCCTACACATTGTTTTAGTTGGTATTTCATAAAGGGGGAGAAAATTTGATTTTGTCTTTCAATTGGTATTTGATTCCCACTCCCTTACCTTATCATAGAAAATAAATTTAAAATTGGTATCATATGTTCAAAATGAAAAATATTTACAATTGGTATCAAAATTTTTGTTTAGACATTCAAAATTTATTATGTTTAATTTCAATTGGTATCAAGATTTTCATGTGTTTCGCTTAAAATTGGTATCAATATTTTTTTGTTTGTTTCCTTTCAATTGGTATCAAGTTGCTATTCTTTGACATATTTTCACTTGATATCTTAATTGATAGTCACCTTATTTGGTTTTGTTTTTGTCTTAGACAAAGGGGGAGAACATTGTCTTTATTAACCCTTTTGTTGATTCATGGTTTCGAACAAAAAGGGGGAGAAAAATTTATTAATTTGGTTTTGCCTTTACCCCTTATTCATGAGTGTTTCTTTGTATTAAAAAGGGGGAGAAGATTTCGTTTTGTTTTGGTATCTACCCCTTTGTGATGATTGACAAAAAGGGGGAGAAAGATTTGAGTTTATAAGATTTATATATGCATGCTTATGTTTTGCATATATTAAGTTTAATTATTAAGTTTAATTTAGTTTAATTTTAATTGGTATCTAGAGCATGTTTTGTTTTTGAACATTTCATTAGTATCTAGAACCTTTTGTTGTTTATGCATTTCTATGCATTCATGTTTAAGAGCATTCACTGTATATTCATTATGTTTATTTGTTTATGCATGAGTTAAGGGGGAGCTTCTTTGAAGCTTAACTTTAATCCATGCATATATAACTCCATGAGTTTTGTCATCATCAAAAAGGGGGAGATTGTTGGCCCAAAGGCCTTCCACCCTAGTTTTGATGATGATTAACTCATGTAGTTATGCTTACTAATTATCTTGTGATTTTAGTTACAGATCATTGATCAAGATATTAGTTGGTGATTGCTTCAAAAAGAGGAGTTTGGAAGCCTTCACTTGGTGATCCCCGTGCCCGAGCTTCAAGATTTCTCATTTGCACTCGGTGGATCTTGGTTTGGGATCGAGTCTACTTGAAGATGGAGATCATCAAGAAGTCTTAGGTATCCTAGTTTAGTTTAGTGTGTTTTAGATCCATTTGTAAAGCTTAGTATAGTTGATATGCTCAAGTACACAATACACACAAGTTTTATGTTTGGATATTGATTTTTCGATTTTAGTTTAACTGATATTTGTTTTCATGAATAGATTGATCAAAACAAGTTTAAATAGTTTATATGTATAATTGATGTATTCTAGTTATACATATATGCTTACTTGACTTATACAAACTTATTTTGACTTTCCTATTCATGTATAGAAAAATTCAAGTTTGATAAAAATACAAGTTTTGATTTTGGTAAAAATGAAAAGACACAAAAATAGTTTCATATTGATTGATATTTGAGCCAAACTTTTTATCACATGTTTATGTATCAATGCAAAATGATAAAACTATTTTTGGGTATTTTTACAAGACTTTAAAGATTTTCTAAAATATTTTTAACATGTGTTCTGTCCCAGAACAGTGGCTGACAGGCCAGGTCGGCCGACCGCAAGGGTCGACCGCACCAAGGGCCGGTCGACCCTTGGGGTCCACGACGTGCACAAGCCTGTGCACGTTTGGCAGCCACAGGGACGGTCGGCCGGGCGGCCGACCGGACCAGAGAGCTGCTTTCTGTTTATTTGGGTCGACCAGGCGGTCGACCGGGTTGCCCCAACGGTCACATTTCTGACCGTTGGCGGTCGGCGGGCCGGCCGATCGGTAGCCTGTCAGGCTACCAGATCAGCCTAACGGCTAGTTTCTGTTTTAGCCTATATAAAACCCACTCCTTTGGGTTTTGGCTAAGATTTTCAAGAGCAAAAATTCCCTATTCTCTGGTTTTAAAAATAAGTTTTTAAAGTGTTTTAGAGCCTCAAATATTTCATCTTTATGTTTTCAAGGGTTTGAAAAATTCAAAGAAAAATAGGTTTTTGGGATATTGCTTTAGATCTTCATTTCTATCATATTGCAATGTTTTCCCAAGGATTTTTCTTTGTTATTTGATTTCCAAAACACCTTGATTTCCACACTTGAGCTATCATCTATCCTATTCTATTAGGATCTTGTTTTTTAGAAAAAAGAGAAAAAGGAAAGAGGTTAGTGGTTGAGATATACCACTTGTTGTAAACCCTTGATGTCTTGAGTTGCTCCCTCTTTGGTAGAGGTTGAGGTTGTTGATTTGGGTTGGTGTTGTGTTTGCTCCCTCTTTGGTAGAGGTTGAGTTGGTTGGTTTGCTCCCTCTAGTGAGAGGTGGAGTTTGTTGTAAACCCTCTTCGGTAGAGGTGTTGGTTGTTGTATTGGCTACGGGCCTACCCCTCGGTTGTGAGGCGGTGTTTGAGAGAGGAGTTC
Source organism: Agave tequilana (assembly GCA_038442645.1). Lineage (NCBI taxonomy): Eukaryota > Viridiplantae > Streptophyta > Magnoliopsida > Asparagales > Asparagaceae > Agave > Agave tequilana. The sequence continues at coordinate 105,241 of JAVJIF010023764.1, forward strand.
GGTACTCCTTTGTTGTAACAAATCCTCTTCGGTAGAGGTTCCCTCGGTAGGAGTATAGTGGATTAGAAATCCTTCTCGGTGAAGGCGGGGATGTAGAGCTAGGTGCTCGAACCTCGAAACATATCTTTGCCTTTGCGTTTGATCCATTGTCTCTCAAACTCTCTCTCTCATTTATTTGTGCAAAGCATCATTTTCATTCATATCATACATATCATATTTGATTGTGTATTGCCTTGCATCTTTCATATTGCTCATCCTTATATGCTTGGCTTGATTGTGTGTGTGCCTCACTTATACTTAACCACAAGAGCTTCACATAGCACCTCAACCCATTAAAGGGGAATCAAGAGGAGTTAGTCCAGAGCCCTTCACGGGGAATTCGGCTACACTTGTGTGTTATATTAAGTGTGTTGCAAAATTTGCATTAGCTTTCACATTTAGCGCATTTAGTTTCTAGATTAGCAAGTA